>PVIU01032078.1:0-13977 GCA_004026605.1 Ondatra zibethicus
TAGCCATCTCACTGTTAGAAGTTCGCTGAGAAGCATAAAGCATGGGGCTGAGCTAATGGTTGGCTGAATGGCTACACTGATCTATCTCAGGATTTTATTTGTGAGTTTATTACAGTAAAGTGCTACAAAGTAAAAATGTAGCCAAATAATTTCTATATTGTTACCCATTCCCAAATAATTATTGAAAAAGAAGAGCATCTAAGATAGGTATTCAATAGTAGATGGTACAAAAGAAAGATTATGACTCTCCCCAAACACATTCGGTGCAAATGTATGAGGTAGGGTCAGATACCATCATTAAATATGCATGTCAGATAATGGTTTCATTTCTACAATGTCCCTGTTTTTTCTATACGTCCTGTGTCCTTTAGATTCTTTATTGATTGATTGATTGATTGATTGATTTACCAATTTAGTTTTTATTTTTGAAACAGGGTTTCTCTGTGTAGGCCTGGCTGTTCTAGAAGTCACCAAGTAAACCAGGCTGGCCTCGATCTCACAGGGATCTGCCAATCTCTGCCTCCTGACTGCTGGAGTTAAAGGCGTGAAACACTCCGGCCTGCCTGGTTGCAGTCTTCTTTTCTTGGGGTTTAATGTCCGCGCACTTCCGGTTTCTCCTCACAACGTGGGGTTCGCTTTCATCTCAGTCCTCCAATCCCATTCAATTAACGGCGCTTCTTGTGTTGCATTCCTTTGGCACTTTGGCCTTTCAGCTAAGCCTGGAGTATGGATTTACGATTTCCACACTTGCTTAAAGCTGGTGCTCTTAGATGTCTGCTTTCAATCCTGTTTCTGAGATTTAGATTCTAGCTAGTCAGAGCTCTTCACTCAACCAGAAATAGCTATAACTCAGGAAAAAAAAAAAAAACAAAGCTCATTTTCACACTCTGCTTGCTTAGTGATCCACTCCAATGTACTGTTCTGTTTCGCGCCACTCTAACGCTGCATCGTGAGTGCAGTCATAACAAGCAGTCTTGCGGGTAAACACATCTTCAATTCATGCTATAGAGGCATGGCATCACAACAGTGATAGGCCTGGGTAGGAAGCAGCATAACCATAATTTTGACGGATATGTCATTAATAACAAACTACACATCCTCTCAGGAATACTAAAATGAGTCCTTAAAGCTTGCAATTCCTAAAGCACCAACTATACAAAAACCATATCTTTTATATCTCATAGTAATTTCAAACTTACTGGTGATAGAGTAAAAGAAAATCAGTAACAAAACATTCTCCACTCTTTTTGATTTCTCTATTTTGGGTGTTTGAGTAACACAAAGACAGAGGGCAAGAGGGAAATTTTCTGGAGATTACTGATGCAAAAAAAAAGGGGAGCTACTTATTTTTAATTCATAGTGAATTTCTATATTAAATGTGACATATTTACTTAAAATGTATATATCATAGATTGCATTAATTTAGTGAGCTGTTCTAGCAAGGCAATAGTTTAGAACACCCCAGCCTCTACAGAAGATAGCAAAGGCAAGAAATCTTCTCAAAAGACAAGCATGTGGCAAGAGTAAGAAAGGAAAGGCAGGAGAAATGAGAATTGAGTCATATGTATGTGTGATTAGGAGCAGAAATATGAAGAAGTTGTTCATCACTGCTATCAAAGAAATTTTATGAGTAGCTACCATAAGTATTCTTTTTTTTAAAAAAATATTTATTTATTATGTATACAATATTCTGTCTGTGTGTATGTCTGCAGACCAGAAGAGGGCACCAGACCTCATTATAGATGGTTTTGAGCCACCATGTCATTGCCGGGAATTTTACTCAGGACCTTTGGAAGAGCTGGCAATGCTCTTAACCACTGAGCCATCTCTCCAGCCCCTACCATAAGTATTCTTTTATTTTCGAGATGATAATTGCATCTTTTCCCCTTCTGTTTCCCCCCTCTTGCCTCTATTCATACGCCTTTCCTTGCTCTCTTTCAAATTCATATCCTCTTATTTTATTAATTGTTGTTATATACATATGTGTGTATACATATCTATTCCTAAGTAAATAAACACAGCTGCTCGGTCTGTATACTGCCATAACACCACAAGAATTCCTACTTCTGCTTACATATGTGTTCTTTCTCTGCTATCTAAAAATTCCAGATGATAACTTTAGCCTC
The DNA here is from genome assembly GCA_004026605.1 of Ondatra zibethicus. NCBI lineage: Eukaryota > Metazoa > Chordata > Mammalia > Rodentia > Cricetidae > Ondatra > Ondatra zibethicus. The sequence continues at coordinate 2,127 of PVIU01032078.1, forward strand.
TCGCTTTTGTCCTGCAAGTACTTAGTTGACCACATTTCCTTGCTTCTCTCAAAGAATGTGGTTTAGTGGGCCTGGCAAGAGGGTTCATTTGGTAAAACCATTTCCTGTGCAAGCTTGGCTCCCTGATTGCAAACCCGGGAACCCATCATTGAAGGAGAGAAGCAAATAAGGAGAGCTACCCTGTGACCTCCGCCTGGCTCTGGAAAGCAACCCCAAATACACACTAGTAATTGCAAATTAAAGAAAAATTAAAGAAAAAAGAATTTCTCACATAAACTCAGCTGCTGCTTCTAATAGGCTCTATAAAGGAACATGCTGGCTTCCTATCAGCATTATTATTTTCCTGCAAAGGCTTAGCCCCAAGACCAGCTAATCTCCACAGCTAATGTTTCTGGGGGTGGGGATTCAGAAAGAACCTGCTAACAATTGCCGAGCATGCTCCGTTCATTGGCCATAGGACATCAATACATAAATCAACCCAGAACCGAGGTGGACACAGCTTCTCTGGTGGCTTAGCCCTCACAGTGCCACACCAGACGGTGCCATGCAGGGTGCTGAGGGAGAACTGTCATCAACAAGTTTATTTGGCTATAGACCCTGTGTGTAACAACATGGATAGCCAAGCATATTAGTCCAGAGAAGAACTGGCAAGTTTGTTATGAGGTTAACCATGTGCTTTCAGATCCGATTTGAGATTAGCGCCATAGGAGGGAATTAACACCTAGTACTGGAAACCTAATCAAAAGCCTGATATGGCAAGATCATAGATTTTAGCAGAAAAGTTTCTGATAGTGTTTTGCTAGCTGGACATGATGTGTCTGTCAAACTATTTTCTAAATAACTGTTTACGCCCACAGTATTTTAAGATTTGATCAGTGAGACCATTTGTAGGCTCCATGGTGATTATAGCGACTTACAAGTGATCAAAGAATAGAGAATAAATGATTGTTGAGAGCCTAATCCTAAAGAGGGCATTTCTAATACCAGCTCCAAGGGTGTGGGAATAAATAAAAAAGAAAAAGCAGGAAGGATGGGATAGCTGATGGAAGGGATGGGGAGTCGGGTGGGAAGTTGATTTCTGAGCCTAACATGGCTGTTCTCTTATACTCACAGAGCTGTGACTACAGGCACAGGATCTCCAAAAGACTGAGCCTATCAACACCTTGTCTTGGGGGATGGCATGTGGGGGGAGGTGGGGCTCTGCCTCTCTTTGATGATTCATACACAGATAATGGTTTGTGGAGGATGGAGAGACATTTTTGTCAATGATGTAGCCCCTGGTTAGATGTTTGTTTTTAAAACAAAAAAACAAAAAAACAAAAAACAACAAAACAAAACTCTCACCCATGCTCCTATAAACAACCCTAATGATGCTCAATGGGTCAAAAAGACACAGAAGTGGAAGGAATATAGTAGAGAATGGAAGGGCAGCAGGGGGATGAGAGTGGAACAAGAAAGGGTTGGTGTAGGACGTTCTTCTGTCTATGTGTTGCTTTCATTGGTTGAATCAAGAAACTGCCTTGGCCTTTGGATAGGGCAGGGGAAAAGAGAACAGAATGCTGGGAGAAAGAAGGCAGACAGAGAGAGCCACCATGAAGCTGCCAGGTCAGACATGCTGAATCTTTCCCAGTAAGCCACGACCTCGTGGTGACATACAGATTATTAGAAATGGGTTGAATCAAGATGTGAGAGTTAGCCAATAAGAGGCTAGAGCTTATGGGCCAAGCAGTAATTTAATTAATACAATTTCTCTGTGGTTATTTCGGGGTTAAGCTAGCTGGGCAGCGGGTCGCAACCGGCTCTCACCTCATTACTACAAAGGGTGGCACAGGTAAGATTGGCATGCATTGGTTACATATATAAAAATATAACAAAACTCATCATAATTATAATTAATAGACCCTTAAGAACATTAAAATGACTACTAATATTTTTGAGGTTTCTTCACCAAAGCTCAACATAATCATATTTTAGTGAATTCCTTATTTTTGTGTAAGTAAAAATCTGTGAAAAATTTAAATGAAATTTTAAAATGTGGATACTTTTTTCATAATTGTGAAGTGTTCTTATAAATGTAAAAATACTATTGACTAAGAGGGAGGGAATTTTGTTATTGTTTCCAAACTGCTGTTCTCCTGTCAAGGCTCTAGGAAAACTTGTCCCCAGTCAATAACAAAAGGGTGAGTTCAGATTTTTTGTACGTGTTAAGTAAATAGAAATCCATTTTGTGAACTGTATTGTTTTACATTTATCGTGTGTCCTTAATTCTCTTTTTGGTCCCCTCAAAATTTTGTTCCTGATGAAATGAAGTTCACAGAAATTTAAATCTGATTTAAATTCATAGCTTTTGCAGTTTAAAAATGACTGTACCTTGTTTCCATTTTATCTTTCAAAGTTTCCAAGACAACTTGATTTTTCCTCCAGAACAATTTCACACATTTCCTTCATTTAAAAATCAGTTAAATCAATGCGAAAATAACCAAGTTTATCGGATACTTGTCTTTAGAGTTGAGAAGCATCTAGCCTTGTCAACAGAAACAAAATTCTTCTGCATATGTGTTGCATTACAGAAATACAGCCAGGCTCTTGCAGGGACATCAAATTCAACTCTTCAATGTTCTTTTAAATACCTTGGTTTATATATGAATTCACTTTGAATTCATAAGTCACTAACATGCAAATAATGGTCTCTTTGGATATTTTGGATCAAAGGGGCTAAAAATAGCTATTCCAACACTGCTGTAAGTTAGCAGTGTCATTTTTGTATAGATACTTGGTATGAATATTTGATGTGATATAAACACAGTTTTTAATTCTGCCTTAGGTGGTCTAATCATCCTTGGATGCCATTGCATAATTACCTGGTTATAAAGAAATGCTTTCTTACCTTTAACTGGGAATTATTTGGGCAACACTTCTATATAGTTTCCACCATCTCTCTTAATTAATCAGCAATCTAAGAAAGATTTGCCATTAGCAAAAAGTTGAGTGGGAGGAAAAATTAAGGAATCCCATGATAACATAACTTAGTAAATCATGACAGTTATCTTCAATAACTGGTCATCATTTAATTCCTGACTGTCAGCTATATACAAGGCATGAGTTGTTGTAGAAAAATGACTATGAAATATTATAGCCACCACCATTTATCAAGTATCTGCTCCATGCTGGACACTGCACTGAGCAGCCACCCTCTGTGTTGCTGTGGACCTGATGAACACTGGAACACTATAGCAATATATATTGTATATAATATACTCTGAACTGATATATACATACATACACACACATCATATAGCAATATATATTCTATATAATATACTCTGAGCTGATATATACATACATACACACACATCATATAGCAATATATATTCTATATAATATACTCTGAACTGATATATACATACATACACACATATACATCAGATAGTTGTTAAGAGTCTCAAAATCTGCATGAACTTTCAGAATAGAAAAGGAAGCAATTATCAAACAGTAACATACAGAGCAGTGAAGAGTGCTCACCCATTAGTGACAAAGACAATGCCAGACAGTAAACAGAAAGACACTAAGCCAGGCCAGTTTGGCGGGAAGAAGAACCCAGGGCTGAGGCACCAGGATCCATTAGAAAGTGTGATGCTCCTCTTGCAGACTGTGAGAAATGCGACCTAACGATTGAACTGGAACTCTGCTACAGAAAATCCATTCATAAAATATTCATGCACATGTGAAATGAATAGGTTTGTATTAGTCGGGAATTAATAGGTGATACTATGATAACCACAGAGTCTCAGGGGACTAATAGAGGGACAATATCTTTCTCAGCTGTCAGAGCGGTGGAGTAGGACTCCTTCATCTTGTAATTCTGGAACATGTCATTTGCATGGGGCTCTGGCAGTTCAGAAGAATGCTGCAGAGTTGGAGACTAGTTTTCAGGATCGGGTCTGGGTGAATGTGTGTTGATTCTATCCACATCGTACCAGTTATCTAAGTCACAGGTCCTTATCCTCAATACACATTATATTGTCAGTGTAGGAGTGCACACTGGAGCTCACTGTAAGAGTGAGTGATTAGAAACAACACATACCCATAAACAGAGAACTTTGGAAACCAGACTATATTCATATAGGGAAATCTCTCTCACACACTCACACACATACACTCTCATGCACACACACATGCATGTGCATATGCACACGCATGCATGCACATGCACAATATGATGATATGGGATGATCTTGGTGATACTTAATTAGATATTAATGAGAAACTTGAAATGGATAAAGACAAGAATGTGTGCTTTCCTTTATATAGAACAGCAAGCTTGAGATATTTATTATTTTGTGTTTCCAATAACCAGTCTTTAGAGTACATTTTATTATCAAGGATAAAACCTAACACATCTCATTATGATCTCATAAAAATTGACTTCAAGCAAATTTGCATGTCTAACTCCTAAAGGATGCAGGGTGTGGAACAAGCAAAAGTATGGCTCTGCATACTTCCTTAGAATTTACCAGTGACACTGTAGCTTATTTGTATTCTGAGACTTCTTAATGGAGCCAATGCTGATTAGTTCTCTCAAATTGTTTCTTCTCCGAAAGCCAAACTGAAATTTAGCATGGAATTTTCTGTTAATATAAAAAAATAGTCAATACAGCTGTTTTCAGTTTAGCATTTGGTTCACAGTGGATTCTGAATTTCACATATTAAGGAAGACAAAGGATCTCAGGTGCCACCTGAGGAGTTTCTTTATTTCCTGGGAATTCTGCTTTTTGTTGTTGTTGTTGTTGTTGCTCTTGTCGTTTGATTGCTTGTTTCTGAAAATGAGGAAACTACTTCACCTAGCCAGCCATCTTCTATGGAATCAGGACTGGGTAGCTAAGGTACCTTTTTGAGTCAGCAAGGAAGATATACTACATCTATCAGAGATAGAATTACTGATAAGAACTAAATGTGACTTTCCCCAGACAAGCTTTCCTTTCAGTCTTGAATGGGGCTTGCAAGTCCTGTCCATCTTCTCTCACTGCACTTTTAAGCTTCTTGTTCCAATAGGTGTTTGTCTCCCTTTATCCCGATAGTGTGCAGGGCCTTGCATATTACGCTGTGCCGAGTGTCTACTAGAGAACCAGGCATACAGCCCAGTCTGTAGGATGGGCATATGGCCTAGTAGTTCATGGGTGACTCAAATGGAGGACTTTCTTTGTGTCCTACATTCTCTGTGTCTTCTCTTTGACCATGAGTATTTTTCATGGCCATAAGCAATAAGAACTGGAGGCTGTTATGCCCAGATCCGCAAAGTTCCCCAAAGCCAACGAGGAGACTGAGACCCATATGTAAAAGCAAAGAGCCTTTATTTTATGCAAGTTTGCAAACTCGGTCTCTCTGCATGTCCAACATATTGGAATAAACGGAGAGCCCCAAGCTCAGTTACAGTTGGGATTTTATAGTAGTAAAGGTGGGAGGAAGGGGTTTCTGAGGTTCAGGACCCCTGGTGGCTGACATTTGTCTAGAGGTGTCCTGGTGAGTGTGTGTGGGCAGGTGATCTTATCTACAGAGGTTGGAACATTAGGCATTCCCTTTGGGTGGTCTGTTCTTGGGTGGTGCTTGGGTAATCTTAGTTTATGGTCCTTCCTGCAACCAGGTATCGCTTCAAGGTAAAGTACTGAGACTCAGGCCTCCATTAAACTTATCAATGGCTGAGTCCTACTCTGGCAGGTGATAATGGTTGGAAATAAAGAACTTCTTTGGGGTGATCTGCTCATATTTAGCTTATCATGGCTGGCTCCTACAGAGGCCTTCAGAACACAAAGGACAGCTAGGAAGAACAAATGGGAAATGGTCCTAGAGGAGAAAATGGCTGTCTGTCTTCTGAGTTGGCCAAATCATATTTTATTGGTGAAGGATATAGCTTAAGGAATGTGAATATTGAGGTCAAATCCGTTTTGGCCTACAGTTTGTAAAAATAATAAAGCATTTGCAAACATATATTGGATAATTACTCCCTATAGACATTGTTTGAGGCAGCTTACATTACATTCTTTTGGCAGCTCGATCTATGGAATACATTTTGTTACTCTTTCTGTTTCACAGGGAAGTAAGAAGAAACACTTCAAAGGCTTCAGCCAAGGTTGCGTAGCGACTCTTCACAAGGCTAAGATTCCCATTGGAGAAATTTGGGCTCAGAGGACAGGTTTTGTTATAACTCTAACTTAACATACACTGCAATTGTTAGCGGAATTTACTTTAAGATGAATATTGTTAATGATAGCTGTTGCAAACATTCCTGGTTTCACTATGTCTTCCCACTGCACAGCCCTCTCTTTGTAAGGTACCGCATTAACTTTTTCATCTGCCTTGTCTCTAGGTGTGGACATTGAAAAGGAAATGTGTTTGGAATTCAGGATGCTCTCTGACTTTCTGTATTGGCACATCATAATCAATTCTAGAAACGACTTCAGGATTATTTCTTCTTCAAACATTGGCATAGCCACATTCTGCATGTGCATTTCTGCAGTGTGTGCCACATCCTTGGCATTCCTTCATCTAGTCAGTGCTCCTTTGTTTTTGTGGGTTCCCAGTTCTCTGGCTCTCTGCATTCTGGATATTTTTTTTTTTAGACTTAATATTCTTCTGGTTCATTTGTCAACATTTCTGGTTTGGCTAAATTGCTACTTATACATCTCAATTCCTTTTTAATTAAACTTATTTTTCTTTTACTACATTAAAGTTCTGTTCAATTTTTTTGTTAAACCTTCTAAAATAGCTTTGTTAGTTTCCACTACAATTTAATCAAGTTTATCTTCCAACTGCTTCAACCGGTGTGGGTAAATGGTTTCAAATCTATTTTCAACAACTCGAAAGCTTGAATTCACATGGTTGCAATGCTCTGGGGGTCAAGACCCTGCAGTGCACCAGCCGTGACCTGCATTTCTGCTTTCCCTAAGGTCTGCGTCTAATCACACTATGCTGTTAGCCATCCTGTGCTTTTAAATATTGTTTAGCAAATAGTCTTTGACACTTTTAGCTGTGATCAGAAGAAGGGTTGATTCAAATAAACTAGAAGAACAGAACAGCACAAACAAAGCCATTGGGAACATGAGTTAGACTTGGCCCTCTTTCACATGACCCTTCTGTCACGCTGTACATACAGAATCATGAAAGTGCATTAAATGATAATCAGATCAATAACAGACTGTCCCAATAGGACTATTTTGACCCACAACTTAGAAAGCCTGGCTTTTCAAGGTGGCCTTTGACTGTGGGATCCTAGCATTTATTTAATTTGTTTACTGTTTTCATTCTCCCACTTGCTACCTAGAATGAAAACAACATGTATTTTACCCCATTTCTCCCAGGATAAAATTTCTCAGCTAAGTGAAGAGTTCCCAGTAATGACTTTGAGGAGTCTATATCCTTAAATCTATATCTAGCTTGGCATATGCTAAGTAACTTCTTCACCGCAAAATGCGCAAAAAACATTAGCAGCAGGGATTATTAATCAACATTTTTAGAGAAAGTTCCAATGAAAGAGTCTTTAAAACAACGACGCAAATGATAGGATTGTGCTGAATTTCTTTCCTTTGATTTTTTTCCACAGGAGAGAAAATTCTGTACCAGACAGCACACTTGCTATCCTACATAGATACTGATAAGAACCCTTTTACTTAACTATGATAAATTCATTTCATGGCAACACTTGGATTTTTCTGTTTTGCAAGTGGCATATGTGTGTGTGTGTGTGTGTGTGTGTGTGTGTGTGTGTGTAAGTTGCATAGACAACAGGGAAATAAAAGCCCCATGAAGTCATTCTGTTTAGGGGGTACAATTGGGCCCCTTTAATGGTACAAATGAGAGGAAAGAGTTGGCAAAAACAAGCTCTCGGGTGAGTCATCCTGAATGTCATTGGAAAGATGGGCATCACATTTCTGTGCACTGGGCAGCTATCAACCCCATTCCAACTAACTGAAAAATCTCTAATGTTCTGTTGACTACCAAACCAAAGCAGTTTCTCTCCCTACAAAACTCCTTCTATTTTTGTGACAATAAACTACCATATTTGAGACTATCTCAACAGTAAAAGTATGGAGGTAGATGGAATGACATTAAAAAAGAATTAAATTGAAAGAACGAAAAGAGATGGAAGTGTAGATATCACCTGCAATAATGTTCTTTATATCATTTGAATTCATAGAACTAAAGGCTTGTAAGTTACTGAATTAGTCTCCTGCTTGGTACATGATCTTATTTTCTCTTTTAGGTGTCCTTCTTATTAAATGTTCTTTTTCTCTATAATGATAAAGGAAATTTCAAAATAAAAAATCTCAGAGAACATAGGGCTAACCAAGATAAAGAAAAATTTACTAAATGAATACACTTACAATCCTTGCTTTAACTTTAACTGAAATGGCCTGTCTCTATTAAAGCTTTTAAGAAGTTTTATTTGCTAGTTTTCAACATAAACAGGAAGAATAGGAATTATAAGCATGGAAAATAATTGTTGTAAGTTATATAGATCTTTCTGAAACTATGTTACCTAGTCCTTAAACTATTTCACTTTTCCCTACCACACAAGACTCTCTCCTTGTTCACAGCTAACTAGCACCCATGATGGAGGTCTGTCCAAAATGATGTGGATAGACAATAGAGGTGACATAGGACTCTTCATGAGACCTCTTGTACAACTCTCCATGTCTTGTCTCCACATTTTTGGCACACTCAAAGTCAAGTGATGACTGTTATGAGTGACAAATGAAAAAAAATAGTGAGATTCCTGTATGAATAGGAGGCCCACAGCTCATCACGGATTGAATCAGAAGCGGATATGACAGCTACAGTCTTTGTTTCAACTTTCTGTCACTGGCTTGCAGTGGTTGACTGTATTTAACCTACATTACTGCATACATTACCTCCAACCATGAGGAAGGATATTCTGTAAAGTTTCTAACATTATGATGACATTTTCCATTTCCTTTCGACTTGTAAAAATACGGTTTCATTACCTGATTTTACAAGGGACAATAACTACAAGCCTAGTTTGGAAGAAAATGCTTTTGTCAGTCTATGGAAATAAACAATAGTTCTGTTTTCATGTGGGACAAGTGAACTATAATTTGCTTTGATGCAAAATCAATTATACGTGATCTCTTTCTTCCCAGTGCTTTCTTTTTCTAACAATGTCTTCTGTCTGGCGAAGAGAAGCTGTGGGAATACAAGTCATATTGTTACGTAGGGTAGCTCAGCTCTGAAAGGTTTCCTTGTACTTTTGTTACAGCCCCTTTAACCAGAGATACAGGGAAAATGGCAGCTTATTTTGAGAATTGAAAAGAACTTTATTATGACAGGGTAGCTGTCATGGATTCATCAGATCACCTTTAGAGGGAGTGCTGGTCACATGCTATGCTTGGAAGGTTCATATAGGTTGTGTGGGAGCAGATCGTAGGTCCTAGGGGGCCTGAATATTGCTGTTTGGGAATTGGCAAGTGTTAAAGTGCCTCTTTACATTTATACTCATAGATAAATGCTACTCTCGGGCTAATTCGGAGCCTCTCTTCCAGTGAAGACAGTCTTATGGATACACAATGAGCAGATAATAAGTGACAGCGGAGTGTTCAGCCCTAAACAAGATATTGATACAATCTCTGCTATAGTTTAGGGAACTCAGGGAAAAGAGGGCTGAAAGAATACAAAAGCCATAGACAAGATGAAGATCTATGAACTCTTCAGGCAAGACAGTCCACGTGCTCAGGAACTCAGATGCCTGCACTGGGTTGACACAGGCATTGGCCCACGAACAATGCAACATGGATGGAGGAGGGACCCAGGCAGCCTTAACTGCAATGGCTGAATTACATAGGCTGCTAATAGTCTCGGGGAAAGAAAGAGTCTTTGCATTCCAGTGTGTTCCCACTGGAAACTCTACCTGGCTCAGAAGGCAAGTTCTAACCCAATGTTTAAACAGAACAAACTAAATGGGACAAAAAAAATTAAAAAAAAAAAAAACAACTCCTAATCTGGGAAGTAATCTTGTAGGGAAAAGCAGGATAGATGTGGGAGGGAGATAAGAGAGGGTTGGGCTATACAGTCATCAGAACACAGTACAACCATGTATAAAATTGTCAAAGGACAAAAGTAATAAAGGAAGAAAATTTAAACTTACAAATAGGTTATTTTTGACCAGAATGAGAGGTACTAGAAAAATAACACGGAAAATAGAAGGGGGAATAAAAGAGAAAAAGTCAGAGAACAGAGAAAGACAGGCAAACATAAATGATGCTGTGCACGAATAGAGTGGCTCTCATGCTGGTTCCTAGCACAGATTGCGACCGTGCCCTGGCGGACTGATGATGGCTTGAAACCCAGAAAGAACTTTTGTTCCTGTACTGCCCAAAGTCATCTACCAGAATTTAGATCAAAAATAATTGTCTAAACTTTATTTTTTATTTTATATGTATAGGTATTTGGTCTGCAAGTATATCTGGACACAACATTTGTACAGTGCCTGAGGAGGCCAGGGAAGGGTGCAGGACTATTGGAGCTGGAGTTACAGATGGTTGTGAGCCACCATGTGGGTACTGGAAATTCAACCCTGTTCTTCTAGAAGAGTAGCCAGTGTTTTAACCTGACAAGCCATGTCTCTGGCTCAGGATGTGGATTTTTCAAGATGTTCCACCATACATTGTTTTCATTGAGGATTTGCATCAATTTAGATTTACAACATAAATTTCTTGCTGATTAAAAATTCTTTTCGTATCTTTTTTCAAAGAGCATATCACCACATAGACCTAGGAGTGGCAACGTCCATTTGAAATCCTGGCACCTGGGAGGTAAGACAGGGAGAAAGCAAGGTGAGGCTACCCTGTGCTACATAGTGAGATTCTAGGAACAAAATTTAAGGTCAAGAATATATTAAACATGTCAGTATTACAGGTGTTTGATATACCCACACGTTTCAGATTGACAACAGAGTTAAATCAAACAGCCCCTATACACCATTCTCTCTTTGGTGTAGGATATCTGGGAGTGGGGTTACTCATATTGTGAGAATAAGGGTCTACATTGCAACATCAGCTGCAATATTCTGGGTCATCCCAATTCATGCAGCACAGTGATCTATACCCAGAGCAACTGCTGACTCAAAACCCTCCCTGTAAAGATGCAGCTCAAAGAGCTGATTTTTCTTTTCTATTTAAACTCCTACAGTGAACTCATTTGCAGAACTCTGTGGCATCTTCTCAGTTGCAGATTTACATTTTCACCTTTTAATAAGCATATTATAGATAAAGATTACATTAGCACTGTGACACATAACAAGAGAGGAACCACTAGCAAATTAATTAATTGGTATCTTAATTATGCCTTTCATTTTGGATATATACCCCCTAGCTTGAGGAGCAACCTGAAATCTGGGGTCAAGGGAATTACTCACTGGTAGAGCACATGGCTAAGATTTGGAAAAATCCTGGATTTGAACTCCAACATCTAAATAAATAATGAAGAAGGAGGAGGAGGAGAGGGGGAGGAGAAGCAGAGGGAGAAGAAAGAAGAAGAGGAGGAGGAGGAAGAGGAGGAGGAGAAGGAGGAGGAGGAAGAGGAGGAGGAAGAAGAAGAAGGAGAAAAAGAAGAAGGAGAAGGAGGAGGAGGAGGAGGAGGAGGAGAAGAAGAAGAAGAAGAAGAAGAAGAAGAAGAAGAAGAAGAAGAAGAAGAAGAAGAAGAAGAAGAAGAAGAAGAAGAAGAAGAAGAAGAAAGAGAAGAAAAACCCCAAGCCTTCATAGGGCAGATTACCACATGGAAACATGAAAATATGGGCTAGAATTGTTTCCTTCTGTATCCTCTTCAGTGTCTGCCTGGTGCT
>PVIU01032079.1:0-13948 GCA_004026605.1 Ondatra zibethicus
TTTTTTAAGGAAGCAGCGGGAGGGGGAGAGCGGGAGGGGACTGGGAGAAGGGGAGGAAATGTAAATTCTTTTTTTTTGAATGGAAAAAAATAAAAGAATATGGGAAAAAAAAGAATTTATCCCTAGTGCTCGAACTGCCATTTTGGAGGCCACTCGCTTGGACGGCTACCTTGCTCAAACTAGATATAGTGGCAAGAGCCTTGGTCCTGCCCCAAACAAATGTGCTAGACTTTGTTTACTACCCATGGGAAGCCTTACCCTCCATGAGGAGTGGATGGGGGTGTGTGGTGGTTGGGAGAGAACAGAAAAATGGGAGGAAGTGGGAACTGGGATTGGTAGGTAAAATTTCAACTAAACTATAATAAAACAAGCAAACGAACTAAAGGTAAGAATAACAGATTTTCTATGTAAGCACATTTCTATAATTTGCATTTACAAATAGCTTCAATGTGTATTACTGTTTTCATGGTTTAATATTGTTGCTATACTTGTTGTTCATGAGTTTTCAAGTTACATAAACATCATCACTTTATCCTTCCTCGAATTTGTGGGTTTTTTATGCTTATTTTAATAGATTTTATTGTTCCTTTGAGATATTTGGCTCTTATTAGATTTATTTTATTCTTTTTCTTGTTATTGTTCAGCATGAATTTTAGTAATTTCTTTATTATTATTATTAATTATTATTATTTTATTCCTATTTTTGGTTGTGAGCTTGGCTTTTAATGGCAGAACCTTCTCTTTAACCCTATTATCCCTTTCTTCTACAACTCTTTCTGGGATATTATATGAAAAATTTAACATGGTTTTTTAATCTTTTTCATTTCTCATACTAAACATTTAAAGACATATGTACACAGTTTGTGTTTGATTACTTATACACGTAAAAGGCTTTGCTATTAAGCAAAGAAATAATCCTTTCAAATATTTTCTAATTTTTCTTCAACTGATTTTTTTTTTCATTTAAAAAGATACTAACTTTCAGGAAATGATAACAATCATTGTCAAAATGCATTGAAAGGTGGAATTCCCTGTGCTGTCAGAAGGATCTGCAGTGGCCTCCTTTTCTTGTTAGTCATTGTGTATCGCTTTGAATCTACAGACATTGTGGCTATGCTAGCTGCAGCTGGTTGGCGGAGACTTTCATTGTATCCCAGCGCTGTTCCTTAGAAGAACCTGAAGTTCATGGTGTCTTTGAAGTATCTTTCTTCTGGAAGATTTCTGATGCTGCAATAATATGTGGATGGAAGTTTTACTTCATTTACAAACTGTTCAGCCAGCATCTGTGCAGTCAGAACAATGTCATCTAAAATAGGAAAGATATTACAAAGAATCATGATATTGTAATAGGAAAGCGTCATGAAGCAATAAGGAAAAGGCCAACAGAGGGCACAGCACACCAGCAAAGGGGGAGCAGGCGGGTGATGGGGAGAAACAGCAGAGAAGAGGGAAGGGGAAGAGAAGAGAGAGGAGGACGGGAGAGGAGAGGGGAAAGGAGAGAAAATCGTCCTTTAAGGCAAATAACGCCATAGATTGTGGATAGGCATGTGGCTAGGTTGTCATTAACCATATGTCCATGCAGGGAGAGTAATGAAAGATGCATCCCATGAGTGCAGTTAAATCTCATGAGCACAGGTCAAGCACAGCTAGACTAATGTGAAAAAGGGATGCTTTGGGTAATACACTGACCACATCAGGAGGACCTGTTGGGATGGTTGAGGGCCAGGTCTGCATGGCTCCATGGGTGCTCTACAGCCGGGGTGTAGCCCTAGGGAGAACTCTAGCGTAAATCCTCTGATGCCTACACAGCTAGTCGGCCATGACTCAGATAAGAGGAATTGACAGGAAATTCTTCTTTACTGCTCTCTCTGCAGCGCCCTCACAATCTATGGCATACTTACATGATTTTCTCTAGTCCTTTTCATATGGTGTGGCATCTTTTAGGCCTCATATCCACAGAGGAACCCGATTCTAACTGAGTCCCACTCTCAAGAAGGGCTCGCCTGCGTTGCAGAGACGCGTTGTGTTGCCTTCCCTGCCAAGTGCAGATTAGTGTGATTCAGTCAGCTTCTCTGTCATGGGCAGCTGCTACCACACTCTCTCCAGGAAGTCCGAACATAAGTCTTGGTAGTATCACATTATCCAGTCTCTGTCTTCCCTTCTTTTTCTTTCCTCCCTCCCCTTCACCCTCCCCTTCTTCCCAACCCTTTGGTATCTTTTTCTTTATAGTGTCACAATACTTTCCTATTGCAATGACATGCTCATGCTTCTTTGTAATACGTTTCCTATGTTAGCTGACATTGGGATTCTTGTGTCCTGACTGGTTAGACACTAACAAAGAGTTTACAGATCAAGGTGATTTAGTCTGTTTCTTAAAGTGTAAAATCGGGGTGAGTGGGCAGTGTCTAGTGGAAACCTGACCTTTGCTTCTCTGGCAGCATCATGAAAACTGTGTCCTCCGCAGAGAACTAGCACAAGGTCCACATAATGACAGAAAGTGTGGGAAGGACAAGTTTGTCAGTCCACTGCAGGTGATTTTTAGAGTCCTGCTCCATTCTTTTTTTGAGGGGGACTGAGATCAAGGCTCATATACTAGCCACCTTCTAAAGGTCATACCTCTAAAAACATTGTTTGTGGATAGCAATTGTTAGAGAGGGATTTTTATTTTTGAACATTTCATACATTCTTGTTGATCAAATACTCCCTTCCCCTCTTCCACTCAGTTTCTTCCCTATGCCCTCACTGCTATTTCCTCTCAATTTCATGTGTTCCTTTTTAAAACCACCGAATCCGCATAGTGCTGCCAGTGTGTACATGGTTGTTGAGCCATCTACTGGATGTACGTAACCTCTAAAAGGCTATAACTTTGAAGAAAACTGACTTTCACTCTCCCAGAAACCATCAATTGTGAATAATTTCTTAGCCAGAAGCAGGATCTCATGACCTCCTCCTTATCCATGCTGGAATCTTTGTCCTTAAACCAGGTTTTCAAAAAAATTATTTAGACTTATTTTACACCTATGAATATTTTACTTGCTTGTATGGGTGTGCACAGTGTGTGCCTGGTATCTATGGAGGTCCAAAGAGGGCATCACATGCCCTGGAGCTGGAGTTACAGATGGTTGTCGGGCACCATGTTGATACTGGAATCGAACTCTAGTTCCCTAAAAGAGCAACAAAAGTTCTTGGTTTCTGAGAGATCTCCCCAGCTTTCTGGCCCTAGCAGACTGTTTTTAATGCATAGGTTCTTTGTAAGAGATGCCTAAAAGATGATAAAAAAAATTGAAAAAAAGAAAATGGTCATAAAATAAAATAGGCAAAAAAATATAGAAGTTGTTGGTTGATAGCAAGAAGAGATAATAGACTTTAAACAAGAATACCTAGGCACAGAGACAACTATGTTAGACATCTTGTGGCAAACATTCCATTTAGAAAGAATCGACAGTAATTCTAAATAAGCATGTACCTAACACTGTCCACATTGTGAAGACAGATGTTGAAGAGTTCGAGTTGACAAAGTCAACATAGTTAGAAATTTGCTTATATCTTTAAGTTTCATCAGAGAAAAGATCTGTAATATTAAATCATTTAAATTTGAACAGCAAAATTAACAACACTGACTTAGAAAGTATACATATAACTTTATACAAAACAACTAAATAACATCAATTGTTTCCCAACATGCCTCATTCAAAAAAAAATCTCATAGATGGCCAAGAAACATGTCAACAACTTTTGGGAACTGGTATCACTCAAACATTAGTTGTCACAGAGTATATTAAAATTTAAAAAAATTAATATTTTAAATGCTTTCTACATATGAAAACATGCCAATATCTCAGGAATTAAAATGACTTAATGGAAAAATTAAATATACCAAAATATATAATAGTTAAATTATTAACTCTTGAAATTATTGATGAACTCCTAAAGAAAAAGAGGCTATAGTTATAATTGACATTGAAGAAGACTAGAAAATTAATGAGCTAATACTGACTAGCTAAAGATTAAAAGTAAATAAAAGGATCAACCCAAAGGAAATATAAAAAAGGAAATATTGGCTCACTGACCAAGTGAAGACAGAACAGATGGTTTCCAAAGATCATTAAAGAAAATGCTTTACAGACTCCTGCATTCCAATATTTAAATGTCTATACTTCCAAGCACATCTCAACATTAAGTATTAAAAAACAAATAACAGATAAAAATGCATGCTACAAATTAACCAAAAGGTACAATTTTTATTCTAACAAATTACTTATACACTAGAAGACAGAAAAGCAAATTCTTGACATAAATGGACAGATCATATAAAGTAATTCAAATAAGTGATAAAGATAAGAAAGAATTTCCAAAATACGTAAAGAGGATCATAAAGAAAACAACTGGCATTCAGGAGTGGTAAAGCATTTGTAATGCCTGTATTCAGAAACATGAGGAATGAAGGGTGCCATGAGTATGAAGTCAGCCTACGCTACATGATAGCACCAGGCCAGCCAGGGCTACATAGCATGGCACTATCTCCATCAACAAAGATAAGAAAAGAGAGAAAACTGAATACCCTTTCACTTATGGTGCAGAGTAGTTCTGTTTCTAATGATGAATCTTCAAGGCAGAAGAAAGAAGATGGAATTAGATGCCCATAAGCTACAGGTACAACCTTCAGGAAATACATTGAGAACCTACACCAAAAGTGTGATAGTTATGTCCTTTCAAATGCAGATCAAAAGTGTTCATAAGCTTTACAGTAAATACAAATGTAAAACCTATACAGCAAATGTTTCTCAAATAACTATAAAAAGGTTAAAATACTCTGAAGCCTGTCTGAGACATTTCTAAAACACTGTTAAACAGATTAAAACAAACTAGCAAAGATTCATAATAAGAATATTTGAAGAAATTTAATGACTTGAGTCTTTGGGATATTGTATCCTGCAGTGACAGTAACAACATGAAAACATGTAAAAATATCAAGTGATCATGGATAGGAAGAATTTGGGTTTTTTGTTTTGTTTTGTTTTTATTACTTAAAAAGATACCAATCCAAATTCCCCCCTCCTCTCCTCCCACTACCCTCCCACTCCCTCCACAGATCCTCTCACCCCACTCCCCTCTAATCCTAAGAGAGGGCAATGCACCCCACCCTGTGGAAAGTCCAAAGCCCTCCCTACTACATCTAGGTATACATCCAAAGAGAATAGGATCCCAAGAAACCAATACATGCAGTAGAGACAAATCTCAGTGTCACTATCAGTGGCCCCTCAGTCTGCCCCAATTGTCAACCACCTTCAGATGGACTTGTTTGTTCCGAAGCTTGTTCACCCCCAAGTCCAGCTGGAGTTGGTGAGCTACCATTAGCTCAGGCAAACTGTTTCAGTGGATGAACCCCTCATGGTCTTGAATTCCTTGCTCATACTCTCACTTCTTCCACTCTTCAACTGGATCTTGGGAGCTCAGTCCAGTGCTCCAATGTGGGTCATTGCCTCTGTTTCCATTTGTTGTTGGATGAAGGTTCTATGGTGATATTTAAAATAGTCATCAGTCTGACTACAGGGTAAGGCCAGTTCAGACACCCTCTCATCTATTGATTAGGGTCTTATTTGGGGCCATCCTTTGGATTCCTGGGTATTTTTCTAGAGCCAGGTTTCTTGCTAACCCCATAATGGCTTCCTCAATCAAGAAAAAGAAGAATTTCAAATGGCCGAAAGATACATGTTCAACTTCCTTAGCTATCAGAGAAATGCAAATCAAAACAACTTTGAGATACCATCTTACACCTGTCAGAATGACTAAATCAAAAACACTAATGATAGCTTATACTGGAGAGGATGTGGAGTAAGGGGAACACTCATCCATTGCTGGTGGGAATGCAAACTTGTGCAACCACTTTGGTAATCAGTGTGGCGGTTGCTCAGAAAACTGGGAATCAACCTACCTCAGGATCCAGCAATACAAGAATATACCCAAAAGTTGCTCAATCACACTACAAAAGCTTTTGTTCAACTATGTTCATAGTAGCATTATTTGTAATAGCCAGAACCTGGAAACAACCTAGATGCCCCTCAACAGAAGAATGGATAAAGAAAGTGTGGCACATTATTTTTTACTTAGCAGTAAAAAAATAATGACATCTTGAATTTTGCATGCAAATGGATGGAATTAGAAAACACTATCCTGAGTGGGGTAACCCAGACTCAAAAATACGAATATGGTATGTAGTCATTCATAAGTGGATACTGGTCATAAACAAAGGATATTGAGCCTATAGATCATGATCCTAGAGAAGCTAAGTAATAAGGTAAACCCAAAGAAAAACATATATAGACCCACCTGGAAACTGGAAAGAGACAAAAATTTGGGAGCTTAGGGGCAGGGGGTAGAAGGAAGGGGAGAAGGGGAGATTGAGGAGAACTTGAGGGAATGGGATAGTTGAGATGGAGCAAGGACAGATATGAGAGCAAGGATAGGAAGAATTTGAAACAAGAGATTGATGTTAATTTTTTAAGGACAAGAATAATAGAACTTTTCTCTTTCCCCCAATTTTCTAAAATAGGATATTCCATGAAAGTATGTGTATATGTGAATTATTGCTGTTCTTTTAGGACCTTTAAACTCAGTACTGTTACTTTGATCTTTAAGAGGAGCAGAACAGTCATGCTTATTCCTTGGCCATTGGAGTCTTGCAGGTTTGATCCTCAGAATTCTGTTTTTAAGCTTTTATAAATACAGTAATTACAGAATAAACGTGAAAGATTTTCTGACACATGTGTCTATCTCTACTCTTAGAACAACTAAATTGCTTTTATTTTTTAAAATTTTCATTCTAGGACTAAATGTATCTAGAACTCTTACCCTAAGAATCAGTCAGAAGTAGTATGTTGATGATTACTGGCATGAAGTTTTATCTATCTTTATAAAGAAGTTCAAGTACTTTCTCTAAATATATTCTATTGGTGAAGGTTGCTTGTCTGTTTTCTGGCCACCTTGACTCAAAAGAATCACACAGAAACTATATTATTTAAATCACTACTTGGCCAATCACTTAAGTGTATTGCTATCCAGCTCTTGTATCTTAAATTAACCCATTTTTATTAGTTTATATTTTACCTTGCCGTGACTAGTGGCTTGCGTCATTTTCTTCTGCCAGTCCCATGGCTTATTCCTGACTCTGCCTACTTTCTCTATATATCTCTTTTAGCCTGGCTTTACTCTGTTAAGCCATTGGCTGAAAGCAGGTTTATTCATTAACCAATAAAAACAAAACATAAACAGAAGGACTTCCCACACTATTTCCCCTTTTCTGTTTTAAAAAAAAAAGAAGGTTCTAACTTTAACATAGTAAAACTACATATAACAAAACAGGTATCAAGCAAGAATTATAGTTATAATATTTATATCTACTTTATATTTTATCATAACTAAGGAAAACTATAACTGTATATTCTTCAGCTTCATCAAAGACTCCAAAAGGACATAATATTACCTAAGTAAACAGAAACAGTAAGCAACTTCCCAAAACTCTTGAAATGACAGAGACATTTCACTTCCTGGATAGTCACCCAAAGTGTAATGTTGGGACACCCATCTTCAGCCTACAGGCTCATAGCATCCAGCAGACTTTTCCATGAAGCAGGAAATTTTAAAGACAGTTCCACTTATATTGGCAATTTGTCGGTCACTCTTTTCTGTGCCCTGCAGAATGTCTGGCAGACTCTTTTATGGAGCAGGAACCCTGAAGGATTGTCTCACCTTTATGCAAGTTTAGCAGTCATTTTCTGTGGCTCCTGCAAATCTAGTTCAAGCAGTTCAAGCAACCACAGTTTCTTGCCCAAATGGCTAACAAATTCCATGAAGAAACTTTTCGATGCCCATCATCATCTTGAAGTAACTTGGTGCTGCCAGGAACAGATGTGTCTCATTGTCATGAAAAGTCCTAAGTTATTAAAACATTTTAAATGCCATATTCTGAATATCTCTGAAAGGTTTGAAGAGTACCTATCTAATTGAAATATATCTCTATATATCTAGAAAACCTAACTAACATGACTAGCAGCTTGACTATTATTAACCTATATTTCTTAATTATACATTACATTTTTAAATGAGCTGCACAAAAACAATATTTTAATCAAGAGCAGAAACACACACACACATACACACACACACACAGTATAACAAAATTGACCTTAAATTTGTATCAATAAACCAAAATCCACACAAATGCAGAGTATCTATCTCTATAGCATATCCCCCTTTAAATGTAAACAAAAATTTATAAACAATCATATAGGGAATTTGGGTGTAGTTCTCTCCAAACTACTTCTTGTTGTTTATTGGGCTACGTAATTTTAGGGGTGTTCACGGAGACCTTTTGGGTGATCTTGCTCAACTAAACCACTTTAGTCTGGAAGAAACCCACAGGTTCTCATCCTCTGTGAAAACAAAAGAAGAACCCCTTTTCCAAAGCAACAAATCCTTAGACCCAAATTTTGAAGTCAAGATGTCTTTAAAATATATATGTTGGTTTAGCTTAGCAGTCTATACAATGAAATGTCTCTCTGTACTTAGCTCATTCACATCCAAAAAAATCAAAGATAACACAATAATATATATAATCCAGACTCTCTGTGTATATTCCATCTTTACGTGACTTATTTTTCTTACTCTTGCTTTTTCTACCAGTTTACTTCTTTTTGTAACTCTGTATACTCTTTTTATTTTCTCTCCCTAGCTTCTCTATATGTTTTAAACACACTGTGACCCATTTAGAGATCTTTTTTAAAATCTGAATCTGTATATATTGTGTATCTGTAATTATTTTCTGACCAGGAACACTTTTTTTTTAATGCTTAGTGGGTGTTGCTAGGACTAACTTTATCCTGCCTGCTTGCTCTGCCCAGTCCAACATGGAGGAGGTTTATTCACTGCCTCTGTGAACCATGCTCACACTCTCATTTTCAGGTACAGAGTGGGTTTAGGTTGCCATTAAGCAAGTTGTAGCACTCTGCTCAAAAACCACATTTAAATGCTCCATAGCCAAACCTCCCAAAAGAGTCAGAGTTGTTCATGCAATTAGCAGAATCAGGAAGCCTTCTAAAAAGGAGCCATGCAGTTTTTGCTGCTACCGCTGAGTCAGGAAACCTTCTCTTAAAAGAATCATGCCTCTGCTTGCTTCTCTCAAACAGAGCCCACCTGAGAAAATGCTGCTACCTAGAAGCCATGCTTAACTCTGTTATTTTGCATCTAGAATTCCTTTTTAAGCTCTCTCATTTTTTTTTCTTTTTATGTGGATGTAGTCAGCCCCACGTTGGTGCTCCAATTATTCGTGGAGGCTGTTTGTTCATTTCCCAGCCACCCTGATTCAAAATAATCACACAGAAACTATATTATTTAAATTTATTTAAATCACTGATTGGCCAATCACTTAAGTTCATATATATGTGTGTGTGTGTGTGTGTGTGTGTGTGTGTGTATATATATATATATATATCTTAAATTAACTAATTTCTATGATTTTATATTTCACCGTGAGGCTCATGGTCTACTGGCAAGGTTCTGGCTGGTGGCTCACGTCTTTCTCTTCTGGCAGCTCCATGGCTCTTCCTTGACTCTGCCTACTCTCTCTATATATCTCTTTCAGCCTGGCTTGATTTAGGGCAGCCGGGAAATGAACAAGCAACCTTTGCCAATAATATTTAAAGTTTTATTTCACTAAAACTGTTAGTATCATGTTTTCTTAAAAAATAAACCACATTAAATTTAGTAAGTGATTATTATATTCAACTGAAGATTTTACTGCCCAGTTCTGATTCCTTTGTGGTATGTCTGCAGTCAGCTGACAGGTTGGTACTAGCTCACTCAGAGACCTCATTCATACAGCTGCTTGTAGCTAGGGCAGAAAGGGCAACAGGCAACAGACTTTTCATCACGTAGAAGAGTATCAGTCAAAGCTTTTTACATGTGATGGCTATGACACCAAGGGAGCAATGAAGTAATCTGAATGTTCATTCAAAACTAGAACAACTCCTACATGCATAGTTGGAAACTGCACTCAATCTCATGATTTTAGCTCCTGCAAAAGAGTGTGCTTCCCACCCTTGCCGCCTTCTCACTCTGGCTGCTCTATGATCATAATTACTTCCCCTCTACCTCTATGCAAAGATTATACACACTCCCCAGGTATCTTCAAAAGTCTATTTGAATTCTTTGAATCAGGCTCACTCAAGACTGTTGCATTCTCAGGATCTTTTGCAAAAACAAATGAGCATACATGGATCCTAAGCTTGACATAAAACAAAACAATGACAACAACAAACTGAACAAAACAAGGAGCCACTGCCATCAAATGAAATGGACAGCAGTCACTGGAACGCACAGCTTTAGGGCTGCAGTGGGACATGATTTTACTCCTCTCTGGGGCATTAACTGGTATACATTCATTGCTAGAGTGATACTGTGCATGAAGGCACTCTCATTCAAAGGCATCCTGTATTTCCCATATATTCACCTTCCCCCTTTCCTTTTCCCATGTCACCTCTCTGCACAAGTCTTACTTCTGCTCCCTCTGTAAATTATATATGCATTCATATATTTATAAATGTATGTATGTACACAGATATGCATGTGTATACATGATTTTGTGAATCTGTATAAAATCTAGTGTCCACAAATGAGAGAAGATATCTGATCTTTGTCATTCTGAGTGGGCATTATTTCACATAATGTGATGTCCACAGTTGTATCCATTTTTTCTGAAAACAACCTAATTTCATTCTTCTTCCCAGATGATTAAAAACCTAGAGCATACATGTGCCACATTTTCTGTATCAGTTTATCTGTTGAGAGTGAAGCAGATTCCATAACTTGGCTCTTCTCAAGAATGTTGCAATAAACATTGGATGTGCAAGCATCTCTGATATTTTGACTCAGAATCCTTCAGATAGATATGTATAGAAGTGTCATAGTTGGGTCACCTCCATCCTGATTTCCACAGGGACTAATTAATTTATGTTTCCACCGGTAGTATATACCTATATGTTCCCCAAACCCTACTATTATCTGTTGCCATTTTCTTCTTTCTTTTTTTAAACTTCCTTTTTATTTAATGTTTGTGTCTTTCACATCATGCGTCTCCATCCCATTAATTTAGCATCACTTTATATCTGCCCTCTGCCCATTCAGCCTGCCACCAATAACATTTAAGAGAAAAAACAAAAAGGAAAAAAATCTCATCATGGAAGCTGTAGAGTGAAACAGTGAGTCATGCAGTAAACCCTTTTGCCCATACATCTTTATGTGCAGGTGTTCATTGCAGAGTCCTGGTCTGGTTTGAAGCCTCTGGTTTCTGCTACATTCTTGATGCTGGGCCCTCACTGGAAATCCTCTTGGTTGTCCTGTTGTTGCCCTGTATCATGAAGATCCCGCATCTTAGTGCCTGCAGGACCAGTCCCTTCACGTGCTCCAGAAGATCACAGATAGAGTGGATATTGAGGTGGGCCAACCTATATCCCTGGTTCTGGGCCTGGGTAGTTGCCTGAGAGCCATTATAGCAGGTGAAATGGAATCTCAAGGGCAGTTCTATTTTGCATTCTTCTATGGCTAATGGTGTTGATTAGTATTCCATCTGTTTATTGTTTATTTGTACTTCACAAGTATGGAACTGGCTATCTGGTTTTCTGGTATTTAGAGCTTTGAGTTCATTATATATTCCAGCTGTTAATGCTCTCTCTATTAGATATATAGCTAGCAAAACTTTTCTCCTTAAGATGTATCTTCCTGTACTGGGTAGAAACTTCTCTATCTCATATAACCCCTTTTGTCAATGCTTGGTTTCATTTCTGAGCTATTTGGGTCATTGTCAGAAAGTCCTTGCCTGTTCTTATAGCTTGGAACGTTTCCTCTAACAGTCTCAGAGATTCACTGCTTACATCAAAGTCTTTGATCTATTTTGAATTGACTTTTGTGGAAGGTAAGAAATAGATTTCTTCCTTAATTGTTCTATGTGGGAAGAAGCTGTTTTTTCCCCAATGTTTATTTTTTATACCTTTTGTCAAAAATCAGGAGACTGTAGCTGTGTCTTTATTTCTAGACCTTCTATCTGTATTCCTGCCAATAACATGCAATTTTTGTTTCATTGTAGGGATTTTTGTGCCTCCTGGGTTTGGTTCCTCAATGTGTGTTTAAGCTGTTGTGGATGGGATTGTCTCTCTGATTTACTTCTCCCCCTGTTTGTTATGTGAAAGTGTCTGCTTTGTCATCAGTGATAGTGAAGATGATTATGTCCTGCTACTTCGCTGAAAATGTTGATTAGTTTCAAGCTTTTGGAGTCCCATAAACAGGGTTATACTGTCAGACAGGGATAATATAAATTATTCCTTTCCAATTAGCATCTCTTTCCTTCCTTCCTTTCCTCCTTCCTTCCTTCCTTCCTTTCTTTCTTTCTTCCTTTCTTTCTTTCTTTTTGTTGCTCTGGCTAAAAAGATTTGAACACAATTAAGGAGTAAGAGTGAATAAAATGTATATCCTTGTCTTATTCCTTATTTTAGTGGAAGTTTACTAAAGTTTTTTCACATTTAATATAATGTTGGCTCTAAGTTTCTTTTATAGAGTCTTTATTGTGTTGAAGTATATTTCTTCTATCCTAATTTGCTCAGAGATTCTTTTTTAATTACGAAGGAATATTAGACATTGTCAAATTTCTGTACCTGGGATAATCCTGTGTTTTCTGACCTTTGGTCTCTTTATTGGATATAATGCATTTCTTGATTTGTATATATTAAAATGCCTTTGCATCCCTGGAATGAAACCAAATTGATCATGATGAATGTTCTTTTTTACTGGATTGTTGAGAATTTTTGCATCTATGTTCATCTGGGCGATTGATGTATGAATACTTTTGTGTTGCATCCTTATCTAACTTTGGTATCATTTGGTTAATACTGCCTTTATGGAATAAGTTTGGTAGCATTTTTCCCTTTGTATTTTAAAGAATCAAATTAGAAGCAATAGTGGTAGTCCTTTAAAGGCCTGACAGAATTCAGCTGGGACTCCATCTGGCCTGGGCTTTTTAGTTTAATGATTTTTTTAAAATTTCTGCTTCTATTTCTTTGTATGCTACATATCTTTTTAAAATGTCTATAACTCCTTGGTTTAATTTAATACGTGTTATGTATTCAGAAATATATCCATTTCTTCTGGATTTTTTCAATTTACTGTAATAGAGACTGTTAAAATATGCCTTAATAATCCTCTGGATTTTTCCAGAATCTGCTATAACATATCCTTTTAATCTCAAGGTGTATTAACTTGAATCCTATCTTTATATTTTGTTAGTTTGGCTAGGGGTTTGTCAATTGTGTTTGTCTTTTGAAGAAATAATTTTATTCTTATGTATTCATTTTGTTTCTATTCCTTTTGTCTTGTATTTTGACTTATTCTTGCTTTTCTGGAATCTTGAAGTGAATCAAAGAACCTTCTACTTGATATCACTCATATTCTTTAATGTATGCATGCGCTTATATATTTATACCTATGCAGTTGTGGCAACCACTGTTATAGCATCACAATGGTTGTGGTACATAATATTTCACATACATTCATCTATAACAGTTATTGGATTTTCTTCCTGAATTCTTCCATGAGCCATTCATTGTTTAATACTGTGTTGTCCAAAGTACATGGGTATCTTAATTTGTGTAATAGGAAACATTGGTCTGCTTAGAAGAAAACAGTAAAACTGAATACTTCTTTTTTTTTCCATACATTGTTTTGTTTTATTTTTTCCATTCAAGAACATAATTAAAGAAATAAAATTTTTTTTCCTTTCTTCCCCTTCTCCCGGTCCCCTCCCACTACCCCCCCACCCCTCCTCCCTCCCTCTTCTTCCTTGAAAGAGGGCATGGTGCCCTGCCCTGTTGGAAGTCCAAGGCCCACCCCCATCCCTCCTGGC
>PVIU01032080.1:0-13975 GCA_004026605.1 Ondatra zibethicus
CTCTTGTAGACAATACTGGCTGCGAACTCACAGAGATCTTCCTGCCTCTACCTCCTGAGTGCTGGGATTAAAGGCGGGCACCACCACCGCCCAGTTCTTCTCTCCCCCTTCCTCCCTTTAAATCCTTCTATGAACCTTTCTCAGTTCTTCTTTAAATACTTGGTCTTTTTATTTTCACAATGATTATTGCATGTATGTAAGTATGTCTACATACATATTCACACATATATACATGTCTATATATTGCATGTATATACATATATGCATATATGTATACACACATATATATTCTGTTTAGTCTGTATAATGTTACTTATATGTTTTCAGGGATGACAACTTGGCACTGGACAACCAATTCAGTGTGCTCGCCCCTGTGGAAAACCACCTTTCTGATACCAGCTTTCCTCAGTTGCCTATGGGTTTTTGAGTAGGGATGAGGCATCATGTGCTTTTTTTTCTTGTTCACTTTGGCATGACCAGTGGTGTTGTCCTTGTTCAACTCACATTTGGGGTGTTCTGCTGCTTTTAGATTTTCTTTTCTGTGGTAAAAGGCTGAAGCATTTCCTCCGTATGAAAATCTAGGGACAGTGATTAATTCTGTTTTAAGATAAAATTGTCCTGTCAGGTGGTGCTGACACACACCTTTAATCCCAGCACTAGGGAGTCAGAGGCAGACAGATCACTGAGTTCAAGGCCCATCAGGTTTACAAAGCAAGTTCCAGGACAGCAAGAGTTGTTATCCAGAGAAAGCCTGTCTCAAAAAACAAAAAGAGTCTGTTCCTTAGAATATTTATTATATCACAACACAAATCACCTTCAGTATGTGAGAGTAATGTTGCACCTTCCATATTGCCCACATTGTGGTTTATTTCTACTAATTTTAAAATAGTGATACCTACCTATTAAAAACTGGCTAATGCTAGAAGGCAGCATCTGTCACAGGATCCTCATATAAACTCACATGGCTGCAGCATCTGTTCCATCACACAATGTTCTATTTCTGTGTCTCACACATTTCGCTGGGATGGAACAAATAGACTATTTTTAAGAAAGGTTTGCCAGTGTTTCTAAATGAAAATTCAAAGCCTCATTGGTAGAATATGAGCGAGAACAAAGTAAGCCATAACTTCTGACTCTAAATGATATAAAAACTTGTTTTATTTACAAATAAACACTAAAACTGTAAAATCAAATAACGGAAAGAGTGTTAATTTTTAAAAGGTGCTATAAGTTTAAAATGATTTTTAACATGTGCTATAGCTTTTGTTTGTATTTGAAATCTACTATTGAGCATTATAAAACTATGACAAATATTCTTGAAAGCTGATAGGTTTGTTACCATTTATTTGCCAAATCCTTCTCCAGGGATGAAGTGAATTAGAACTGAAATATGAATTCAGCTATCTATAAATTGATTCAATCTGTATTGATCGATCACAGTGCTTGCTAGGAGAGAAGGCTACAGTAATAGGAAGGCAGCCAGTGGACAGCCTTCAGAGCTAGTTTCCTAGAATAGTAAAGCAGAGTTGGAAAAAGCACTTAAGAAACATGAAACACATGTCCTGTGAGCAAAATAAGACATGAAGAGATAGAGAGTAAAAGAAGAGAGAGTCACTTCAGAAATGGGAAATCTGAATGGGTGTTTATAATCACACTTAAAAAATCATGTGGGCAGTACTGACACTTGGGAGGCAGAGGCAAGCAGATTTCTGAGGCCAGCCTGGTCTACAGGAGGAGTTCTAGGACAGCCAGGGGTACACAGAGAAAATTTGCCTCAAAATCAGAAAAATAAATAAATAAAAATAATTTTAAAAAAATCAATGAAGTATATTATGTAGTCACTTTTCCCTTTATAAAAGATGGTTGCAAAATACCTTAAGTTTTTAACATATTAATATATTTATGCAAAAATTAGAGAAGTCCTCCCAAAGATTGAGTCTAAAAGGTTTTGATTCAATACTTACGTTTTAGCCATTTTTGTAATGGAAACAAAATGGAAAAATATATAAAAAATTTCAAACATTTGTATCTCTACAAGGATTCACCAGGGCTCTTGAATGAAACCATTAGATTTTAATATAAGCCCAACACGGATTATATGATCTAAAAAAGAAAAATATTTTTCCCTTTGTTTTAGGTGAAAGGGAACAGAGGTTATTAGCATTATGTAAATGATTCTTCTTATTGCTCTTCAACAATCTGAGACTATTCTGTATGAGAAAAAGTTGTCAAAACATGAGTGAAAAACAGCAAATGTGTGGAAGGTAGCAGCCTTTTCTGGCACATGGCATGCCACTCCACACAAAGGATGTTATGACAACAGGTCTTCTAGTCATTTCTTTATTCAGCTAGCTGCTTGAAAAGCATTCTCTTCAGATTAAGGAAGAATGACCCAAAAGAATGAAAAGTGTTAGGGATCAGCTGCCCTCCAATAAGCAAGAAACACTGCCATTATATGTTTGTGCCAACCAAAGATGAGAAAATTCTGCGTGTAAGCAGAATACCATTACACAAATTTAAACAATACTAAATAAACAATATAGAAATAATTTTTTGATCAAATAATATGTTTGTAGAAAAATGCAAATGTTTTTCTGTTTTGTTTTGTTTGTCTTTTGAGACAGGGTTTTTCTGTAGCTTTGGAGACTGTCCTGGAACTAGCTTTTGTAGACAAGACTGGCCACGAACTCACAGAGATCCGCCTGCCTCTTCCTCCCTAGTGCTGGGTTTAAAGACATGCCATCACCGGCTGGCAAATGCAAATATATTTTAAATTATAAAATTAGAATACAGCTATATCTTTGAAAATGTTAACAATCATGTTGTGACAATTAGAAATATGAAAACATTTTGACTATTCTGAAAATCTAACATTTAAATACTGATCATGCAAAGTGTGCAACAATGCGTGTTTGCTGAGGTTTGACTCTATTGGGCCTGATAGTAAAGCCCGGAATTGGAGCTCTGTTGCTGAATTTTCACAACAGAAATTTTGAGGTACATTGTCTCCATCTCTAAAAATTAAAATATGTGAAAGGTAGAAAAAGGGGATATGGAAAAGGGAGGAAGGTATAGCAAGCAGAAGAGAGAGAAAATGACTGAAGTAAGGACTACCTGGTGACTTTAGTTTTGGTCACCATTAATGTAAGAATTCAGAAGGTTAGGCCTGTTGATTAATTAGCCTTTTGTTGAAACAATATTTCCTGAGCACCAGTTATTAAGCTGGGCCTACTCTGAATAGCATAAGCATAGAATAGAATTAATATACTCTCATTCCTATTCTAGGTGTGCTTACACTCTTGAAAATGGAATAGTGAATGATGAAATACAAGGATATATAAAATATCTGTTGTAGTCATTGGATAAACACTAGATACAGAAGAGATATTCACACATAGAAATCAGGAAAATATTTTCTAATAAATTATATCTAACAGGAGATATGCATTACACGAGAGTGCAAACTACTAAAGCTTTTATAAAAGCACTTTTATAAGAGTGCTTTTTCAAAATGAGTGAAAAAATGGTGACACTCTTTATGAGACAGATGGCAACTGGGATGATGTGAATGAGGAGTATCAAACCAAGATACAGGCTTTAGAGGGTGCACTAGAGCATCACACGAGGTGGGTGAGGACATTTAGAAATGCCGAAAAAATAATTCTGTCAGAACATAGGAAGGAATTTAGAGATCCATCAACATTAGAAGTGAGAAAAATAGACTTATTAAAATACAAGGAAGCTGATCCATTGTTGACTATATTAGAGATAATGTGTCAGTGGAATAATTGAGAAATAAGCTCCTACTGGATGTTGCCAAGTTAGTATGGGTGAAGTGCACCGAAAAGTTAGTGTTGCATAGACTAGTGCAATAGATTTAGTGTGTTGCCCACTAAATCTCACCTATTTAATATAACTACGTCATTAAGTACTTCAAAATATAATATCACAAGGTATTAGCCTGTGAAGGCTCAGCACACGCAAGACCTTTGCAGATTAGAATTTACCCACCTCTGTGCTCTTAAGCTCGTTGTAGATGACGAACTAAGAAAGATCATAGTCTACTCCAGGAAGGGGATATACTACCTAATACTTCAGATATTGGGCATTCGTGATGAATTTACTTTACTCAGGTAGCGTGGAAACAGAGTCCATCGAAGGACAGAACAGGGGAAATTTCAGAAATATGCACATACATGCAATGTAAATAAGTGGTAACAAAGAGATGTAATGAAAAAGGTATAGCCATAGCAAAGAACAAGTAAAATATATGAAATAAACAATAAAGTGGAATAGAATTTTCAATATCATAACACTATTCCAAAGCATGTGTATATATATATGTATATATTAGTATATATGTATATTAATAAATATGAAAAATATAATCATAAAGAGATATTCCATCAATACAATTGGGGCAAAGTATAAAAAAATGTTTTGCCTGTACTATAATTATTTTCTGAATTCAATCTATTTTTCAGATTTGTTATCAATTCATAAAGTACATCATTGTTGATCATGGCCTTTGAATGATAAAATTATTGTTAAACACTTTTTCATGTTCTCTAAGTGAATAATATTGTTTCATTATGTACCTATTTTAAAATGCGATATGTGTATGCATCTGTGTGATTTTTATTCATTAAGAAAATTATTTATAATCAATTAGAAGGAAAAAAAGCCAAAGTGAGAATGTTTCCCTCTAAAATTAAGGCAGGGTTGTTAAAGAATGATGACTTTTTATCTGGAACAATGTAGAATCAATGTGAGTAAGATCCACAATAATAAGATGCTCTTCTTTAAAGATAACTCAATAGTTATCTGGGAAATAAATAAAACCACCCATTTCCCTGCATGTTTGACAATGGATGTGTCTATAAAGACCCTTGAAAAACTGAGAATTTCCTCCATCCAAAACATTTTTCATTAAGGCCATGCAGTAATATCAGTGGTTGCCTTTTATAAAAAGTGATCACTCTAAAAGAGAATTGTCATTAAAACACACAACCAAATTGGACAGTAGTAACTCTACTAATCCAGCTAGCCAGACTCTACAGTAGGAGTGCACTGCATTTTTCATTTAGAAACATTATTATTTATACAAATTTCTCTGGAATAATGTGATTTAACTTCAGTTTAGTGCTCATGTCACCTCTTATTTTCCCTTCCTTCTTCTTCGTTCCCTTCTTACAGGACACCATGGCACCACCATCTGGAAGCTAACTGTTGAGTAGAGCTATCATTACTCACTTCAAACATAAGCTACCCTTCATGATGTTCATAAACCAGTTTATCTTTTGAAAGGATGTGTTTGTGCAGACACCCCACAAGCAATTATAATAAACAGTCTCAAGATTATTTCCAGGTTTAATAAATTAGGATAGTATACAACTACTAACACTGACCATTTCAAATGCTGCTGTTTAAATAGAGACACGACACACTAAAATTAGTCTCAAAGTGGAGAATTATTATTTATTCTTTATTATAATGAGAAGAAAGATAATTTTAAAAGAAGGATTAGGAAGACCACTGCCTAACTCAGGGGCCATTTCATTGTCAAGAAAGAAGAAATGTAGAGCCAAATATCTTCAAAACTATCTGTGTCTGTATTTTATAACTTCAGGTTGCAGGGCTCCGTGTTTAGACAATGGATTTAGCAGGCTAAATGTAAGATGGAGACAATGCTTTCATGATAGTAAGTATCTACATGGTCCCTGAATTTGTTTCTTCAGTGAGTGGTATATGGCATAAATGACATGTATTCGGTGTAGCAGTAGACACTCCATATCCTGGAAAGAACACTGAGTGTCATACTTACCCTTATCTTTGTCCCAGGATTTTGTAACTTTGAAGTATGTAGGTACTTACAAAACAGACATAGACTTTGCATTTTGATTATCAATACTCACAGAATGGACAAGCAGCTTATAAAGAGTTCTGTCAAAAATGTGTATTAATGTTAACATGAAAACTGGGTCTGGTGACTTACTGCTGTCATACCCTGAAGGATGATATGAGTGTAAGGTCATCCTCAGCTACAATCTGGTTCTCTAGCTCAGATATATATGTTTCTCTCTCTCTCTCTCTCTCTCTCTCTCTCTCTCTGTCTGTCTTTCTCTGTCTCTGTCTCTCTCTTTCTCTGTGTGTATGTGTCTGCATCCATGTGTGTGTCTGTATAATTAACTTCTGTAGCTGAACACAGACAAGCCTCAAAAATGATATCCCATTATTTATTAACCAAGTTCAATTTCTTGATAGAGTACATCACAAGATAAAAGTAGTTACAGTCTAATTGAAATGAAAAAGGTCAGCAAAAGTTTTAAATGATTAAAACAGTATAACACCATTTGAAGTACAAATGTACATATTAATGAATCAATTAAAAATTTAGACTATGTTTTCATTATCTTTAATTATTTGGTGGTTATGGTGATTTACAACATAGATATTAGCAAAGAAGTAGGACTTTATAATTTATAAATAACAACTTGAGAAATTTGTAGAAAAATTGTGCCAGTGGTCTCAAAAAAGCAGTGTTAACATAATTATATAGTAAAAACCGCTCTAGCCACTGCTTGTCTAAAAAACTGAATGACATTCCGTATTGTCCATGCTAAGAATCAATGAGACAGTTTGTTACAAGAGGAAACAGGCTATTGTAACTTTCATGATAACACTTATACAAATAGTCACTGAAATGATTTTGTTATATTACAGAGTATAAGTATTTGGAAACACAAAATTAGATTTAATTTTCTTTAACATCAGTCGATTCTAAGAAATATGTTTAACTATGTCAATGCCAACAGATCTAAAATGTCCGTCTTGGTTTGAAAAGAGAATTTCCTGAAAGCTGCATTCTTAGAGAAACAGAGACTGCACACAGAGAAACAGGTCTTCCATGTCACAAGCTGGTCATCGGTATTATCATCTATTCTTTCATAAGCTTTTCACTGTTTCCCAACTTCTAGTATTGAATAAGCGTCTATCCTATTTAATGGTAGAAATATTAGTAATGTATATGTTTCAGGTTAGTGAACATTGAACAGTTAATATATTCTTTCACTACTTACCAAATGATGTATTCTTAAATCCCAAGAAGATTCGTGACTTTAAATATTGATATTCTAATATATTGAGTAGGTATCAACAATGGATTCCAGTTGAACTCCTTACATCAAATCTGAGGACTGCCATCTACTCTTAGATTTGTTTAACCCAACCAATCATCCTGTACCACTATCCCTATCCATGCTTACACCCTGACTCCAGGTATTTTCCCTGTTCTTTTATATCACAAATACTCTTTCTTCTCTTATTATAGTTTTTACCTAGACTGAAGATCATAGGTTCCCGAGTAGATACTTCATGCATACTCATTTTTGAATCAGTGAGCTGCTTCCTTTAAGTCTTTTATCTTTAGTATTTACTTCTGTATTTTCATTTTCCCTGTACTATACTATCCCCTTCCCCATCTCATACTAGTGGCCCATTTATACTTTCCTAGTCCCCACATACACTCCACGTTAAACCAACAAAACAAAAGATTTTAAGCTAGGATTTGGATGCGAGAAAGAACCTGTGGTTTTGTCTGTGGAGGCCTAGGTGACCTCATTCCATAAGCTTTTGTTCAGTTCCAACCACTAGATTGAAAATTTTATGATTTCCTTTCTCTTTATAGCTGAATAATATTCCAGTATATGTAGGTAACACATTTTAACTACCCACTTATCAGCTGAGGAACATTTAGGTTGATTTCAGTTCCTAGCTCTTGAAAATAAAGTATTAGTGAAGATGGACAGGCAAAAAATCTCTGTAAGTCATAGTTTCTTTGGGTGTGTATCAGATGTAAGAGAGAGAGGTTATACAGTAACTCATTTCCAATTTATTAATAAACTGAAGACTGTTTATCAGAGTAGTTGAATTCGTTCATTCATTCATTGAATTCATTTAAACTCCACAAAAGTGTACAAGGGTTTTTCTTTCCATATATCTCCACCAAAATTTGTTGCCATTTGTATATCTGATGGAAAAGCACTTATGAATTTTAATAATACTGTGTATATATATACATATATATGTTTGTGTGTGTGAATGTAAACAAATGCAAAACTAGCTTAAATAAAAGTACATCACATTAATTAGTAAGTATGCTAATCTCATAAAATGAGTTATGCAATGATCTCAGTGATAGGCATTGGTTACCTCTTTACTAGTTACTGAGGCACCAGTAGCATCTAAACAATACAGGACTATTGTTCTTGGTTACCCATCATTACTAAATGTTAAGATACTATTGCTAAATATACCACTCTCTTTGGATACTGAAAACAGAGAAATCAAACATTAAATAACCAGGAAACTCTCTCCATGATGACTTTCTTTTGTAGTTATAGAAGCTGCTATGTAGGATGCTGGAAGAGAAATGATATCAATGATCCTAACTAGCACTAAACCCTGATCCTGTAATACTCACCTGACAGTCAAGATGTGCCCACTGATGTGATCGTGGAAAGACTATTTATAGGCATAGCCAAAATCTTTTGAGAAGGTATTAGTCTTGTCCCATGAGTCCATGAATTCCAGAAAGGAATTTATGACTGGTACATATGAACATAACAGTATGAGTGTGTGTGTATCATATGCCCTAAGACTGAGCCTATTAATGTGGGTTTTCTAAACGTTCTTTGTCAAAACATCTTCTACATATTAATCTTTATGTGCATAGATCTATATTTTTCCTAGTCTTGCGCAAGAAGTTCTTGATTTTTGTAGGTATTGTTCAAAGAATATTCACTAAAATTCATAGTAATAAGAATAAAAACTGTAAGAGCTCAGTTGTAGATGGTACATGTTTATCAGAAAATCACATCATCATCACCACCACCAATATCACCATTAGCAAGGCTCAGAGAATGTTGCCCAATAGTTGGCTGAAAGAATGTCAGAGCCAGAGAATCAGGAGATGTGCTGTGAAATGCTGTCCTCTGGAAATGGCATAGCTATTGCGCACATAAATTCACATCAACTGTGGTTACCTAGATCAGACCTGCACAAAATCAAACCAGTTAAAAATCACATCATGGGTCTGGATGTACTACCATGGTTCCACTATCAGCTGAGGAGCTATTGCAGATTGATAATGATGTAAGGGTCACTTTTCTTTCAAAGTGTGACCACTGGTAGGTTCTCCATGCCCCAGTGGATAATACCACAGCAATGTGCCTATGAGCAGCATCCATTAGATTCAATGGGTTAGAAATGAATAATTACAAAAAAGACATGAATTACTCAGCACGGTTTAGAAATCCTCAAGTTACAGAAGGCATCTGACAGGACTCTAAGACTGTGGATGACAGTACTTGAAAACAATGTTTCCAACACTTTGCATATTTTCTTCACATATGACAATACTTTTGCTGACTGCAACATTATGAAGAACAATAGTCTTCTTTATTAAATATCTATTGACATTTCTTTCCTATCTATTTTTACTTACTAATTCTCATAGAAAACATGCAAGCACCCCATAATTACCAGAGAACATAAAGTACAAAAATTTAACAAGACAGAAAATGAACTATTAAATGTGAAACTTCAAAGAACGTAGAAATATTTCAGACAAGATAGTACTATACTCTTAAAACTAAAATGCCAGTGTTTATGTTCTTCCCACTTAAAAGTGTATTGGTGTAATAGCTTTCCCAAATATACTCAAGGGATTTCATGACATTACAATAGTAGACAATGACGAATTAAGTTTTGCATTAATTTGTGTATTATAATGTTATAAAAACAATACCACTGAGAAATAAGAATATTAAATGGAATGAGTAGAAATTATAAATACCATTATTAGATTTAAAATTTGAAGTATGCTATATATAGAATACCAGAGCTAACAAAGACAGTTTTACTTTGAATTTTTTAAATTGTATTTTTTTCATGCAGTATACGTTGATCTCAGTTTTTCCTCTCTCTTCTCCTGGTTCATCTCAACTCCCTACCCTTTGAACTCCATGCCTTCTTTCTCTTTTTCTAGGAAACAAACAGGCCAATAACATAAAACAAACAGACCAGAAAAAAAAACAATCAGATGAAACTGGAAGGGAGAAAAAGGAAAGAATATCATGAGAAACATATTTACAGGGATATACTCATACTCAAAGTACATGAAGCACTGAATTGCATTTCTCTGATGGCCAAGGATGTTGAGCATTTCCTTAAGTGTCTTTCAGCCCTTTTAGATTCATCTATTGAGAGTTCTCTGTTTAGGTCTGCATCCCATTTTTTACTGGATAATTTGTTCTTTTGATGACCAATTTCTTCAGTTCTTTGTATATTTTGTAGATCAGCCTGTCTGTAGTAGGGTTGGTGAAGATCTTTTCCCATTCTGTAGGCTGCTGTTTTGTCTTGTTGACCATTTCTTTGCCTTGCAGAAGCTTCTCAGTTTCAGGAGGTCCCATTTATTAATTGTTTTTCTTTGTGCTACCGAGGTTATATTTAGGAAGTGGTGTCCTGTGCCAAAGTATTCAAGTGTACTTCCCACTTTCTCTTCTATGAGGTTAAGTTTAGTTGGTTTTATGACGAGGTCTTTGATCCATTTGAACTTGAGTTTTGTGCAGGGCTATAGAGATGGATCAATTTTCATTCTTCTACATGTTGATATCCAGTTATGCCAGCACCATTTATTGAACATGCTTTCTTTTTTCCATTTTATATTATTTGCGTTTTGTCAAAAATCAGGTATTCGTAGGTGTGTGGTGATGTGACAATCCCCTCTGTGTGCTATGATTACCACTAATGAATAAAAAAAACTTCTTTGAGACTATAGAAGAGCAGGGCAGGGCAGAGAAGAGCTAGGCAGGGAGAACTGGACTGAATGCTGGGAGGAAGCAGGGCGGAGTCAGAGAGAGACACCATGGAGCCTCCGTAGACAGACACTGGGAATTTTACTCTGTAATCTACTGCCACATGGTGATACACAGATTAATGGAAATGGGTTAAATTAATATAAGAGTTAGCCAATAAGAAGCTAGAGCTAATAGGTCAAGTAGTGATTCGGTTTTCTTTTTTTTCCAAGTTATATCAGTTTTATTTTTTTTTCCTTTTTAGTATGGTGTTTTCTTTTTCTTTTTTTCTTTTTTTATTTTTTTCCATTCAAAAACATAATTAAAAAAATAAATTTTTTTTTACATTTCTTCCCCTTCTCCAGGTCCCCTCCCGCTACCTCCCATCCCTCCTCCCTCCCCCTTCTTCCTTAAAAGAGGGCATGGTGCCCCGCCTTGTTGGAAGTCCAAGGCCCACCCCCCTCCCTCCTGCACCAATCCAGCTGGACTGGAACTGAATGAGCATATGATCAAACCGGACTCTCTGAATGTGGCGGCGAAAGGGGGCAGATGGAGAAGCCATCAACAATGACACCAGACCTGTCTCTTCTGCATGTATTATCTTTTTGGAAACCGAGTCTTTTTGGATTAATACGGTTTTCTATGTGGTTACTTTGGTTCTGGGTGGCCGGGACGAACAAGCAGCTCCTTCCTCCTACAGTGTGGATTGACATTCAGGTCTTCATTTCTATTCCATTGGTCCTCCTGTCAGTTTTTATGCCAATACTAGTCTATGTTCAATACTGTAGCTGTGTAGTAAAGTTTGAAGTCAGGGATGGTGATGCCTCCAGAAATTCCTTTATTGTACAGGATTGTTTTGACTATCCTGAGATTTTTGCTTTTGCATATAAAATTGAGTATTGTTCTTTTGAGGTTTCAAAGGAATTTTGCTGGGATTTTTTTGATGGGCATTGCATTCAATCTGTAGATTTTTGTCTATTTCCCCTTCCCATGAATGTTTCTCTTAGGAATGGCTGAAAGACACTTAAGGAAATGTTCAATATCCTTAGCCATCAGGGAAATACAAATCAAAACGGCTCTGAGATACCATCTTACATCAATCAGAATGGCTAAGATCAAAAACACCAATGATAACTTATGCTGGCGAGGATGTAGAGTAAGGGGAAAACTCTTCCATTGCTTGTGGGAATGTAAACTTGTACAACCACTCTGGAAATCAGTATGGTATGGCGGTATTTCAGAAAACTGGGAGTCAACCTACCCCCAGACCCAGCAATACCACTCTTGGGCATATACCCAAAGGATGCTCAACCATACTACAAAAATATATTCCTAACAGCATTATTTGTAATAGTCAAAACCGAAAACAACCTAAATGCCCCTCAACTAAATAATGGATAAAGAAAATGTGGTACATTTACACAATGTAGTACAACTCAGCATTAAGAAACAATAACCTCTTGAAATTTGCATGCAAAAGTATGAAACTAAAAACAAAACAAAACAAAACAAAAAAAAACATCCTGATTGAGGTAACCCAGATCTAGAAAGATGAACATGGTGTGTACTCATTCATAAGTGGATACTAGCTGTAAAGCAAAGAATAATGAGCCTATAGTCCATGACCCTAGAGAAGCTAAGTAACAAGGTGAACCCTAAGAGTACAGCATTCTTAGAAGTCATTTTATTACTATTACTGTAGCCGAACAATAGTATTTGTTTTCTCCTAGGTTCTTGGCCTGTCAATTCTCAGTTTCCTGGCCACAGAGAAGTTATGAGGGTAGATTCATTCTCCTGGAGTGGGGCTTATGGAGAATTACGTATTGTAGTTTGTTAGTCCCGCAGCCTT
This sequence comes from Ondatra zibethicus, assembly GCA_004026605.1. NCBI lineage: Eukaryota > Metazoa > Chordata > Mammalia > Rodentia > Cricetidae > Ondatra > Ondatra zibethicus. The sequence goes on from PVIU01032080.1 coordinate 12,706, forward strand.
TGTGAAACTATACCATCAGTATATCATCTAGACAGGTCAAAAGTGTAGATCAAAGTGTTTGTAGATAGATTGGTATTTACCTTTCTCCTTTGATATTGCAGAGTACTTTCCAACAGCACTTGCCAGTAGGAGTGGGTGCATTACTTATGCACCAGTGTCTTTGTTCATGTTCAATAATATGTAGATGTTGTCTTCACCAATAAACCTTGCCATCTCTTTTTGGAGAGTACACAGCAGCCTTGGCAATAAAATGATTTGTTTGGGGGTTTCCATGGGACCCATTAGCCAACAACTCAATTAGATAACAGCCATTCCTGGCACTAGATATTTCTCTTGATTAAAAGAGAGGTCTTGGCCTTTGGATCTCTGTTTTTATTTTGTTTTGTTTGCTTGTTTGTTTTTTGGTGATTCCATTTTAATTTCTTTCACCTATGTGAATATTTTAAAAAACATTAAGTGTAGTAGGTTTCCATATAACCCCTCAAATGACCCTTAGATTTCTTCATCCCTCCTGTATTTCCTTCTTTACCTTCTAAGTCCTCCCCTCTCCATTTAATGCAGTCATTATAGCTACCCTTCTCTCTGCATATTATATATTCGTGTTTCCATATGTGAGGGCTTCCTTCCCTTCTCCAATAGTTCTTTACTCTTAGATAACCTCTGTGGCTTAGTAGCATGCCTATAGAAGGCTTAAAATTTAAGACCCATCCATACAGAAATACAGGCTGTATTTGTCCTTTTATTTTTAGGTAACCTCACTTGGAGTGATTTTCTTGTCTAGCTCCATCTGTTTAGTGAGAATTCCATAATTTAATTTTTAATGGCTGATTAATATTCTGTTGTATAAATGTTTCACAGTTTGATTATTCATTTACCTGCCAATGTACTTCTAGGCTGTTTCCACATCCTGGCTACTGTGAATAGCACAGCAATGACCACATATGGGCAAGTGTCTCTTTAGTAGAATGCATATTACTTTGGGTATATAGTTAAGCCTTTAGTGATACTACCCATGAGTGGTGTAGTTAGATCTTGAAGTATATCTCTTCCCAGCTTACTGAGTAAACACCACACTGATTTCCATAGTGAACCCACCACAATGGAAACTTTGCTTCATCAATGGATGGGTGTCACCAATAACTGAAATCCTCACCAACATGAGTTGACATTTATTTTATAGACCTTGGCAATTCTCATGGGTATAAGATGAAATCTCAATGAAATTTCTAGTTGTATTTTTCTGATAACTAAGGATGTTGAACATTTTTTT
>PVIU01032081.1:0-13967 GCA_004026605.1 Ondatra zibethicus
TCTTATGCCAGTACCAGGCTGTTTTCAGTACTGTAGCTCTGTAGTATAGTTTGAAGTCAGGGATTGTGATGCCTCCAGAAGTTCTTTTGTTGCCCAGGATTGTTTTGGCTATCCTGGGTTTTTTGCTTTTCCAAATGAAGTTGAGTACTGTTCTTTCAAGGTCTTTGAAGAATTTTGTTGGGATTTTGATGGGCATTGCGTTGAATCTGTCTTACACCTTAATTTAACCCATTTCTATTGATCTGTATATCACCACGAGGTCGTGATCTACCAGCAAAGTTTTAGCATGTCTCTATCTCCAGTGGCTTCATGGTGTCTTTCTTAGTCTGCCTTCTTCCTCCCAGCATTCCATTTTTCTTCCCCCCCCCCCGCCTAGCTCTGTTCCCCTATAGCTCTGCTATAGGCCCAAAGCAGTTCCTTTATTCATTAACTAATAAAAGCAACACATAGACAGAAGGACCTCCCACACCAATGAAGTGTGACATGAAAGTGTAAGCTAAATAAATCCTTTCTTCCCCAAGTTGCTTTTGGCTATGATGTTTAATCATAGCAATAGAAACCAAATTAAGACACTTATAATTAAAAATAAAAACAAATGAAAAATAATAAGGTGGACAGTGACTATGGAAAACACCCAACATTGACCTCCAGCCTCCACATGCACACACACATACACACAAACAAAATTCATTAACCAATTTTAATATAGTTATGTGACACTTCTTACATCCCTAAAATTTTAGGGTAACTATTGTGTATTTATTTGTGCATGTGGGAGTATACTCCGAGAAAGAGACTGCAAGTGCAGGAGCCAGAGTCCCCTGTAGAGAGTGAGAACAGATGATCTTCTTCCTCTTTCCATTTTTCTTCTTGTTTTTGAGACAGGGTCACTCTATGTATATAGAGCAGGACACAAGTTCAGCCTGCCTCAGCCTCTGAAGTGCTGAGATTAAAGGCGTGCACCACTCTGTCTGGCTCTTCAATCTTATCTGTCTGTCTGTCTGCCTGTTCATCCATCCATCCATCCATCCATCCATCCATCCATCCATCCATCCATCCATTGTGTGTGTATATGGTCAGAAGAAATCCTGGAGTCCTTTTTCTCCTTCTACAATATGGATCCTGAGAATCAAGCTTAGCTCATCGTGCTTGGAGGCAAGCGGCTATCAAGCCATCTCTCCATGCTGGCTTCTTTTGCTAAGAGCACTTAAATCCCAGTACTTAAGAGACAGAGGCAGGCGGATCTCTGGTCTACAAATCGAGCTCCAGGACAGAAAGGGCTGTTACACAGAGAAACCCTGTTTCGAAAAACAAAAAGTTCTAGGAATGGAACCCAAAGCTGTACAAACGTTAAGGAAGTTTGAACACCCCGCTTTTCCTTTGTTTTTTTTCTTTTCTTTCTACCCAACTCTCTTCTAATCTGTTCATCCTCATAATTACATCACCCTCAAGCACGCGCTGAATAAAAATTCTTTAAGTTCCTTTCACTAGGTAAAGAGTCCAATCTCTTCACAGGCTCAAGAACAAAGCTTGCTAGGTTGCTCCGTACTTAGTCCACACCGGACTGTTTCACCCGGTGGGAGTGCGGTGGGAAGCCGCAAGCTTATGGGATCCAGGGTCCAGCGCTTTCTCAAAACAGCACCATCGCCCTTCTGCCCTCTTGCGGCAGGCACCATAGGCATTCCAGGCTTCCCTACTGCAGCAGCTCCAGATGTTCAGGCCACCAAGACTCAGCCCAAAGCAGTCACTTGGCCACCCAAGCCGGGTTTCCTCAGACGCAGAGACCAGAAAGTATGGGGGTGGCTGCCGACAGCGGGTGTGCGTAAGTGCGCGCGGGTGTGTGTATTCGCAGCTTCCCAGCCCACAGAGACCCGCCTTCGGCTCCCCAGTTTTCCCCGCAGGCCAAGCCCCCAAGCAGCCCAGACCCGCAGAGACCCAGCCTCCAGGCTCCCCAGTTTCTCCCGCAGGCACAGCCTACCTCACATCAGTCCCCAAGCTCCGCGGACCAAGCTCCCCCGCAGAACCAGGTCCCAGTTTTCTGCACCCAGCTCCCCAAACTCCAAACCCAGCTCCCGAGTCCCACAGGTGGCCATCACTTCCAGTTTCTCTGCCCCCTAGCTCCCCAGTTCCTGACTCCCCAACTCCCTAGCTCCTATCCCTGCAGCATTTCAGCCCCGCAGCTCCCTAGCCCCCTTCTTCTCAGCAATCCCCCATCTCAGCACCCCCACCCCAGCCCGCAGGGCGCGGTCGCCAGGGAAGTGGGATAGGCACGGCCAGCTGGGGGCGCTTCTGTCTTGCGGTTCCTGCAGCTCAGGAATTTTCCATCCCGGAACTCCTAAATTGTTCTACCATTAGCTGATTAAAAAAAAAAAAAAAAAAAAAAAAAAAAAAAAAAAAAAAAAAAAAAAAAAAAAAAAAAAAAAAAAAAAAAAAAAAAAAAGGAAGGAAGGAAGGAAGAAAGAGAGAAAAAAATGGATCTATTAAAAGAGTAAAAGAGCTCTGTTCACTTAGGTAACAATACAAAAATACTGCCAATCAAGAATGATGCCTAATGCTGAAGGAGCCTGGTCGCAGAGCCCAGGAAGCTTGCTCTCTTCCTAAGCCAAATGAGCTTTGGTTTTGGGGGTCAAGCCTCTGTCACTGAACTGCACCCTAACCAACGATGGAAGTTTTCCCGGACTTAAATTCTAATTCAAATGCAAATAAAGATAAACAATGGCTCCACAGTGAGACCCTGCTTCAAACAAAGCAAACAAAAGGGACACATATAAATGAAACAAAATTTCACAGGACATTTCCCTTACTTTTACAATAGTTTGTTGTTCCTCATTGAGAAGTAGGCAGAAGCAGTTGTGCATGGTGGTTCTGTGCCTTTAATTCCAGTACTGGGAAAATAGAGTCCTCTCTCTCTGAGTGCAAGACCAACCAGAGCTATATAATGAGACCCTACCCCCCTTCCCCCCAAAACAGGCACAACAAAAAGCAATGAAACACACGGTGGGGTTGAGGCTGTGTGGTAGGGACTCCTGCTTTCTACTTCTGAGCATGTTTAGATGTTACTAATTAGATAGAAGTTAGCATTTATCCTGGCATGGAAGCACACACTTGTACCCTTGTAGCCCATCACCCAGGTGGCCATTGTGAGAAGACTGGTGCAGGCTCAAGGCCAGCCTGGGCTACACACTGAGTCTCTGTATCCAGTCCATTGATTTTAGAGTTCACATAAGGAGGCACAATCTGTAGGAGACAAGGCAGCACTTGGGAGAGAATTAAAGTTGTTCTCGCACCATGATGTAACTGGCAGACGGGACGAGCGTGAAGAAGGAGTTGCCTGGCTGGCGTGAGCGTGTGCTTTGTACACATGGGATCCTTGGCTTCACGCCCAGTTGCCCAGTGACCCCTCAGAAAGGGAACTGTTTTCTCATTACAGTCAGGCCACTCCCAAGATGACCACCACCAGCACCCCCTTACCATCTGCGTGTGCACGCGTGTGTGTGCACACATCCACACACCCCATTCCTGCATTAATAAATGTGTTAGCATTTGGTCACTGTGTCAAAATAACCTGAGAAAATTCAACTTACAAAGAGGAAAGGTTAACTCTGGCTCACAGTTTCCGAGGGCCTGTGGTGGCAGAGGACATCACAGCCAGAGGTGGCTAAAACTGCTCATCCCATGGCATCCAGGAAGCAAAGACACAGAGAGGGACTGAGGTTCCAATAGTCCCTTTAAGGTGGTGCCCCAATGTCCTAACTTTCTTCTAATGTGCCCATTTCCCAAAGGTTCTAAACCTCCCTATAGCACTATAGTCTGGGAACCCTCCACTCATGTGCTATGGGGAGACATTCCAGGTCCAGAGTCCACAGAAAGTGAAACTAACTATATATCCCCTAAAATCCCTGCTGACCATACTTATGGCTGTTTAGAGTAATAGAGACCTGTAAAAGCCTCAAGGGAGCCAGGCAATGGAAGCAGACACTCGGTCGGTAGAGGTGGGGTAGGGTAGGGTGTGTGTGTGTGTGTGTGTGTGTGTGTGTGTGTATTTCATCCTGGGCCACATAGATATAGTGAGAACAGCCTGGGATAAGCCTGTCTAATAACAAACAAACAACAGAACATTCACAAACAAAATCCTCAAGATAATCAGTGGCTCCTGGAGAGAGCATATGCCACATTGGGAGGAGCACGGCCATAATGTAAGGCAGAAACACCCATGTGGGGACCAAGGCTCCCAGTTCACAGCTCCAGCTGAGCTTCCAGCCAGCAGCTAACAAATGTTCCTTACCTACTCCCACCTCGGAAGCATAGGAACCCAATTAAACTTATTTTCACACAAACAATGGATAGTTTTTAATGCACGTATGTGCCAAATTTTTGGAATGTTCCTGCTCATTAAAAAAACAAAACAAAACAAAACCCAGAAAATGAATTTCACTGTTTTCTAACTTAACCGAGTGCCCTATCTTGCTTTGCAGCCTTCAGCAAAGAGTTTCCTCTGGCTGCAGAGTACTCAGGCCAGGTGAAAGGCGAAGGCCAGGGCTGCTCAGTCACTCTTCTGCTAGGGAGCAGTCCTGAGTGCCAGTCTCAGCGTGCTCCAGTGCCAGGCTGATAGCAGGGACTAGTCCCACTTCAGTGTTCAGCTCTGTCCCCCTTTTTTCTTTCCTTCTTCCCTCCCTTCCTTCCTTCCTTCCTTCCTTCCTTCCTTCCTTCCTTCCTTCCTGTCTTCACTGGCTTTCTAGGGCCACTTCCCCAAAAAATTCCTTGCACCCAAATTCCCATCTTAGGGTCTCTTCAGGAAGAACCCACTTTGAGAGGAGGAAGTGACCTTAGAAGCAGCAGTCAGGGCTCAGGTTCACTGAGCACTTTCTAGATGCATGTTTGGGGTGTAGTAACTCACTCCTTTCCAGCACCTTCTGCAGAATCACTAAACCCACTTTCCACTGAGAAGAAACTGAAGCAGAGGCCAAATGACTCAACATTTGCAGGATTCACAGCCAAGAGGAGGCAGGAGAGAGGAGGACAGGTCAGAGGTCCTGCTTCACTTTGGGGCATCATTGTCTGAATCATGCACCACTTCGGAGCTATTCTCCACAGTGGGGAACATTCTAGCACAGCCCTTGATGCCTATGTCCAACCCACATGGGGTGGCTGTGACGCCCTACAGAGTAGATCTCCCTTGCCACTGCAAGGCATTTGCCAAGTGGTTGCATAAGACAAGCAAATCTTTTTTCAGCTTTTACTTTATTTTTGTGGCACATCCTGAATACCTATAAGCTTTTTGGGGGGTAGGGGCAGACTCTGACTACAAAGCCCAGGCTGTCGTAGAAGTGCTGGATTACAGGAATGCCCCACTGAGCCTGGCTGCGGGTGCCTATGAACTATTTCCATCGCAGTGGCTTAGACTGTCTTTCCCACAGGCTTCTGTTCTGACCTCACCTTCTTGGCAACTTGTCTTGTTGTGTATTCTTCAGGCTGTATTCTTTTGCTTAAAGAAGGGCCTTGTTGCCAAGGGTGGTGCCACAGGCCTGTAATCCCAACACCTAGGGAAGCTAAGGCAAGAGGCTGTTTGGGCAACATAGCAAGGCCCTTTCTCAGAAAAGCAACAAATAAAAGAAGAAGAAGAAGAAGAAGAAGAAGAAGAAGAAGAAGAAGAAGAAGAAGAAGAAGAAGAAGAAGAAGAAGAGCTTGTATATTCAAGAAACTTCAGGCCGGGTGAATCCTAATAAACCTCTAAAGTGGCTGGTGGTGGCTGTGACTGTGACCTTGTCCTGAGCAAAGATAGGGTTCACAGCAAAGCTCCTGCCACGCCCCTGCTGGCAGAGGTGGGCGGGGCAGAGTGTAGGCGGGAACAACTGGAAGTGGCAGGTTCCTGGCCCCTCTCAGTCCTCTGCCAGATACACAGGTGGGGAAGTTTCGGGCCCTGAGGGCAAGGGTTTTTACTCCCATTGAGAGCCATCGTGGAGTTTTGTGGTAATAAGCCTGCTGAGCAATGGGTGAGTGGAAAACAGGAACTTGTTTCTTTCAGAATGGCAAGGGCAGGAGATCTGAGGATGATGATTTAGAAGGAATCTCAGCAATTCTGTTGAAGGGCTCAAGACTGCCTGGAGCCACCCCAGAGTTAGCGTGGACAGGCAACAAGCCTGAGAGTGCTGGGGTCACCCAGACCTCCAAAGCCAGAGGAAGGAGGAAGAGCCTCAAGGGACAGGGGAAGGAGGCAGCCCTGGACAGTTGGTGCAAGGTGTCCCCACCACAGGCAGGAGACTGATGTCCTTACCTCTCCAGAGAGCTCCCGCACCCCCATCCCTCCCCCAGCACTTGCCCAGGACCACCAACTGATGCTAAGCATTTGCTTAGCTGGTATGCTCTGAGTCAGATAAATAGGAGGGAGCTAAGCAGTTCCAGCTCATAGCTGTCACTCAGGAGTTGTGGGACAAATATCTCCCACTTACAGGAGTGGCAATGGGCTCAGAAAGAGGCAACAACTTTCCTGGGGTCACAAGAAAGAGAAGGCAGGGATTGGGCAGGGCGATTAAGGGCTGCCAGACTGAACCCCAAAGAGAAAGTTGCAGGTGAGAGGTGGGCACAGAGGAGATTGCATACATAGAGGCTGCATGGGGCTCTGTCGGAGGACTTTCACCAGCTGGGTGAAGGCGGGCTTCCCCTTCAGGTGAGTTTTAAACTATACTCTGAAAACCCTGAGGTAGGTGACACTTGAGAAGGGGACAGGGTGGGGACAGCAAATACAGAGACCACAAGATGTCCACAGGACTTAGTCAGTGGATCACAGGCCTATCACTTTAAGACCAGACAGGCTTCCCTCCCACCCCTTTCTGGTCTGTCCCTTGAGACAAAGCCTGCTGCTGCTCTGGTCCCTGTCACCTAAGAATGTAAGAGGAATTTGCTAGCAAATGTGTTTCATCATCTCTACTGCCCACCGCCCACCCCAAGACTGGTTTTGAGTTATAACCAGGCTCTCTGCCCCGGGTAGAAATCACACTAAAGGGCTTCTGTTTGACGTGCTCTGTCTGTCTGTCAGCGTCTATCTCCCTGGCCGCTCACTCTCACACACTCTCCCCACCCCCACCTCTTCCTGTGTCAGCTTCCTGCCACACTGTCCACAGCAGCAATTTCACCCTTTCATTTTAAGCTAGTGTTCTTACTTTTAGATTACATTATACTTGCTTTTTGTGTACATGGTGTGTGTGTATTTGCACCATGGTACATGTGTGGAGGAGTCAGTTCTCACTCTACCATGTGAGTTCTGGAATTCAAACTTAGGTCGCTAGACTTGGTGGCAAGAGCCTTAACCCACTGCCATCTCCCACAATGAACTGACTTTCTCAATATTTCCATATTGCTCTCCCACCTCACGGCTCAGTCACGCTGCCACCGGTGTGACATTCTGCCTGCATTATGTTCTCCCATCTCAACAGTGGGAAAGAATGTTAGTTCCAGGACAGGCTCCAAAGCTACAGAGAAACCCTGTCTTGAAAAACCAAAAAAAAGAAAAAAAAAACAAAGAAAGAAAGAAAAAAGAAAAAGAAACACCCAAACAAAGTAAAATTACCCTCACAAGGCATTTCGTTTCCCAAAAGGGTGTGCCATTACTTAAACCAGGCTGGAAAGCAGCACACATAGTGGCCAAGATGGCCTCTCTCTTACATCTCTGTAGGAAAAATTACTTTTCTGTCAAGTATTGTAAAACTTGTGTTTAGGACAAGGAATGAGAATTGTTTTGTCTCCTCACCTTTTATTGGTTCTGTTGTTGTTTGCAGTTATTGTTTCCTGCTGCTGTTTTGAGACTGTCAGTCTCTCACCTTTTACGATTCAATCACACCACCCTGTAAAACCTGTTTTCACAAAGGCCCACTTCTCTGACACCTGGGCCCTTTGCTTCTTGGAGCAGTACCCTTTCCTGTTGAGGAATATTAGTTGAAGATGTTTGCTTATGCTGTGGAACATTTGTTTAATGGTGCAAAGATGTGTTGCATTCTTTTATGCTGCATTTGTTTAACTCTGTGAAGCTGTGTTACTTTGCCTGCCTAAAACACCCACTGGTCTACTAAAGAGCTGAACGGCCAATAGCTAGGCAGAGCTGCCCAGCAGAGAGACTAAATATAGGAGAAAAAATGAAGGGGGAGTGAGAGAAGGAGGAGGAGACACCAGGGGCCAGTCACACAGCCAGCTACGGAGTAAGAAGGAAAGAAATGTATATAAAGTCCAGAAACAAAACATAGATGGGATAATTTGAGAAAAGCTGGCTAGAAACAAGCCAAGCAAAGGCCAGGCATTCATAAGAATATATCTCCCTGTATTTATTTGGTAGCTGGGTGGTGGGTCCCCCAAAGAGTAAAAGAGTAGAAAGAAACAACTACACCTTCCTCCTTCATTTCCTGTGTAAGAATTCTTTTCAGACTAGCCAGCTGAGTAAGATTGTGAAGCTGGACCCTACCCTATTGGGAAAAGGCACGGCCAGCATCTGAGTTAGAATAGAAAACCAAATGCACTTCCTGTCTGGGTGTCTTTTTGCCCTTCCTAAGGTCACCCTCATAAAGCATAAAGTTCACCTTGTCCGGACACTTCAGTTGGGATGGTGGTCTTCTCCTTGTTGACCCTGAACTTGTTCCTCACATCCTAAGGCTAGGAGGAGCTCGCTGGTTCCTCCTGGGCTGAGGTGCAACCTCACAGTTGGCTCCTAATTGGTTATTTGAAGAGCAGTGCAAAGGAAAGGGGAAGGGAGCAGGGATGACCCCTCCAGGTCGGGATCCCGGAAAGCTTCAGGGTCTTTGCATCAACCAAGTTTCACCAGGTGGGGAGGAAAAAAAGTTCTACCTAATGGTTTACAAGCTGGGGAAAGATTTATGAAATCTTGGCTTGTCAGGCTAGCCACCTTGGAAAGAAAAAGGAAAACTTTCTCATTATCTCCCCCTCTTTGTTACACATTTTCGTTGTTTCCCCTTTGACCTCAGCCAGCATTTGCCCACTTTCTGATGTCTGTAGTGACAGTAAGTGACTAGAGCTTATTTGGTGAAAGCAGACTGTATGACCCTCTGGAGCAGACCTGAACACAGTGATTAATCATCATCTCATCTACCTCTTTTTTTTTTTAAATTTTTTTCATCACTATACAAACGAGGACTCAGCTACCTCTTTAGCATGACTTAAGGTGAGCCCGCCTTTCTACAGGTGGCCCCTTGGCCAGGCAATGGACCTTCCCCAACTGGAAAGTTAAGTCTCCACCCAGGCCACAGGTTCTATTCTCTTGACCAGAAGTTTTCTCTTAATAGCCTTTCATCGCTACTTTATCATCTCTGAAGAGGTAACTCTGGAATTGTTTAGGAGCCAGATCAGAGTCCCCCAAAACATTTTTGGCATCTCTGGCCTCTGGTAAGGATCAGACTGCCAAGAAGCTTGTACCCAAGAGAGAAACTGGTTACTTTCTTTGGAGCCTTTTTGCCCCAGGCTGCTTCTCCAGTCTTTACTTCCTATTTCCCCAGCTGTCATTACCCATCTTCCAGCTGAACAGGACATAAATTGGGTCTGGTAGTCAGGGTAGCACTCCAATGGATCTATCTAAAAGACCCAGAAGTACATCAATAATTCCATTTATAATAGCCATGTGTAGAGAAGAAAGGAAGTTCTTGACTTCCTGGAAAGAGATGAAAGGGAGGAACAAAGGTAAGAGTCATTAGCATTATGAGCCCTAGACAGAGAGTGAGACAGAGGACACTTTTATTTATTTATGTATTTTGTTTTTTAAATATATATGACTTATTTATTTTATTTTATCTATATGGGTATTTTGCCTATATGCATATATGTGTGTACCATATGCATGACATGGATCACCTGGAACTGGAGTTATAGAGTTGTGAGCCTCCGTGTGGGTGGTGGGAATTGAATCAGGGTCCTCTAAAGGAACATCCAGTGGTCCCAGCTGCTGAGCCATTTCTCCAGACCTGAATCTATATTTTTTAAAAAACTTTTAAAATTGAAAAGCAAGTCTCTGATTGGTGGTGGTGGCACAAGTCTTTAATCCCAGCACTCAAGGGAGGCAGAGACAGGCTCCAGAACTACACAGAGAAACCCTGTCTCAAAAAGAAAGAGAAAAGAAAAACAAGTCATACAATATATTTTGATCATGTTTTCTCCTTCCCCAGCTCCTCACAGATCCTACCCACCTCTCTATCCAACCAACTTTATGTTCTCTATCTCTAAAATAAATAAAAACAACAAAAACCCAGAAACACACATACAACCATAAAAAATAAAAACCAAAAAAAGTTATAGAAAAATAAACAAACAAAAAACAAAAAAAACAAATAAAGCAAGATGAAACAATCTACAAAAATACATTTGAGTCTGTTTTATGTTGGCTAACTACTGGGCATGGGTTTGCCCTGAGGTGGGGATAATATACCGAGTGAGACTCCATTGGAGAAGACTCCTTGGTTAGGGGTGGAAACCCATGTCCACTTCCCTTCTCAGTTCATTGACCCCATCTGGCCTGAACTCGTGCGGGCATGTGCATGCTGCCACAGTCTCTGAGCTCATACGTGCATCAGTCCTGTTGTATCTGAATGACAGTTTCCTTGGTCATCTACCGTCTCTGGCTCTTACAATTTTCCTATTTCCTCTGCATAGCTCCCTGAGCCTTGGGGGAAGGATTTGATGAGGGCATCCCATTTAGAACTGAGTGCTCCAGAATCTCTCACTCCGTACCCTGTCCAGTTGCGGATCTCTGTTGGTTCCCATCTACAGCAAGATAGATCTCTGACGAGATCTGAGTGATGCACTGATCTGTGGGTGTGGCAAAAATGTCTCAGGGGTCATTTTAGTGCTGTGTTCTTGTCCTTTATGTCACCTTGATGCTACTAGAGTTATATGAAAGGAGAGAATCTCATTTGAGAAAATGCCTCCATAAGACCTGGCTGTAGGCATTTTCTTAATTAGTGGTCAATGGGGGAGGGTCCAGATCATTGTGGGTGGTGCCATTCTTGGGCTAGTGGTTCTGGATTCTATAAGAGAGCAAGCTGAGGGCTGGAGAGATGGCTCAGTGGTTAAGAGCACTGCCTGCTCTTCCAAAGGTCCTGAGTTCAAGTCCCAGCAACCACATGGTGGCTCACAACCATCTGTAATGAGATCTGGTGCCCTCTTCTGGCCTGCAGGCATACATGCAGACAGAATACTGTACACATAATAAATAAATAAATCTTTAAAAAAAAAGAGAGAGAGCAAGCAGAGTGGCAATCTTACCCAAAGCAATCTACAGATTTAACACAATGCCCATCAAAATCCCAGCAAAATTCTTCAAGGACCTCGAAAGAATGGTACTCAACTTCATTTGGAAAAGCAAAAAACCCAGGTAGCCAAAACAATCCTGTACAATAAAAGAACTTCTGGAGGCATCACAATCCCTGACTTCAAACTCTACTACAGAGCTACAGTACTGAAAACAGCCTGGTACTGGCATAAGAACAGATAGGAGGACCAATGGAACCAAATAGAAGACCCGGATATCAATCCACACATCTTCGAACACCTGATCTTTGACAAGGAAGTAAAAAATATCAAATGGAAAAAAGAAAGCATATTTAACAAGTTGTGCTGGCATAACTGGATATCAACATGTAGAAGAATGAAAATAGACCCATATCTATCACCATGCACAAACCTCAAATCCAAATGGATCAAAGACCTCAACATAAAGCCAGCCACACTGAACCTTATAGAAGAGAAAGTGGGAAGTACACTTGAACGCATTGGCACAGGGAACCACTTCCTAAATAGATCCCCAGCAGCACAGACACTGAGAGAAACAATTAATAAATGGGACCTCCTTGAAACTGAAAAGCTTCTTTAAAGCAAAGGACACGGTCAACAATACAAAATGACAGCCTACAGAATGGGAAAAGATCTTCACTAACCCCACATCAAACAGAGGTCTGACCTCCAAAATATACAAAGAACTCAAGAAATTGGACACCAAAAGATCACATAATCCAATAAAAAAATGGAGTACAGAACTAAACAGAGAACTCTCAACGGAGAAATCTAAAATGGCTGAAAGACACTTAAGGAAATGTTCAACATCTTTAGTCATCAGAGAAATGCAAATCAAAACAACTCTGAGATTCCATCTTACACCTGTAAGGATGGCCAAGATCAAAAACACTGATGACAACTTATGCTGGAGAGGTTGTGGGGAAAAGGGAACACTTCTGCATTACTGGTGGGAATGCAAGCTGGTACAACCCCTTTGGATGTCAGTGTAGTGATTTCTCAGAAAATTAGGAAACAACCTTTCTCAAGACCCAGTAATACCACTTTTGGGTATATATCCAAAGGATGCTCAATTCTGCCACAAGAACATATGCTCAACTATGTTTATAGCATCTTTGTTTGTCATAGCCAGAATCTGGAAACAACCTAAATTCCCCTTGACTGAAGAATGGATAAGGAAAATGTGGTACATTTACACAATGGAGTACTACACAGCAGAAAAAAATAACGACAGCTTGAATTTTGCAGGAAAATGGATGGAGTGAGGTAACCCAGACAAAGAAAGACAATTATCACATGTACTCACTCATAGGTGCTTTTTAAACATAAAGCAAAGAAAACCAGCCTACAAACCACAATCCCAGAGAACTTAGACAACAATGTGGGCACTAAGAGAGACCTACGTAGATCTAATCTATATGGGAAGTAGAAAGTATAAAAAGACAAGATCTCCTGAGTAAATTGGAAGCATGGGGACCTTGGGAGAGGGTTGAAGAGGAGAGGGGAGAGGCAGGGCAGGGAGCAGAGAAAAATGTAGAGCTCAATAAATATCAATGAAAAAGGGGGGAGGAAGAACAAGATAAAAAAAAGAGAGAGCAAGCCATATAGAGCAAGACAGTAAGTTTTAACCTCCTCCCCCATGGCCTCTGCAACAGCTCCTGCCTCTAGGCTTCTGACTTGAGTTGCTAAAATGAGTTTCTGACATCACCTTTTGTGATGAACCATGGTATAGAAGTATAAACCAAATAAACCCTTTTTCTCCCTCAGCTTTTTTTTGGTCATAGTGTTTTATCACAGCAATAGAAACCCTAAGACCTTTAGCAGAATAATGGTATTTAGGCTTTCCCCTAGGCCTATGACCTATCTAGGCTCATGTTCTTGACCACTTTAACAGAGTCAGTTATGAGTTCCATCTCATAGAGTGGGCCTCAAATCCAATCAGAGAGTGGTGGGTTACTCCTATAACGTTTGTGCCGCTATTGTTCTAGTATATCTTGCAGGCAGTAGAGAATGTTCAGAATAAAGTGCATAAGATTCTTGATGGTCCCACAAGAATATCAATCTATTCATTCTCCCTCAATTTTCCACTGGGCTTCAAGTCCAATCTGCTTTCAGGCACCTTTGTAGCTATTGGAGTGGCTAAAATCAGTGTGAGGGCCCTCCCAGATGGCTTCTAGGGAGAGAGAAGAGAAAGTTAGCCATCATTTAGTTTCTAGGTCAGAACAATAATGGGCCTATCTGTCTTGACTATAGGTAGGTGCGGTAGAGAACCAAGACCTGAAGTCTTATACCTGAGGAGTGTTTTTTTTTTTTAATCAAGAAGGAAATAATTAGTGAGAAATAGTTGTCAAAATAGCATCAAACATGGATTTAAAACTAATATCTGGAGAGTGTGATCCCTTGGATTTCTAGAGAAACATACCAGTCATCGTTGTTTTTGGTTATACTTTCCTGATGAGTATTTAAGACTTCACGGAAGCCGGGCGGTGGTGGTGCGTGCCTTTTATCCCAGTACTCGAGAGGCAGAGGCAGGTTAATGTCTGTGAGTTTGAGGTCAGCCTGGTCTACAGAGCAAGTTCCAAGACAGGCTCCAAATCTACACAAAGAAACCCTGTCTCAGGAAAAAAGAAAAAACAAAAACAAAAAAGACTTACACGGGTTTGTTCTGTGAAGGCCAGTTGAGA
>PVIU01032082.1:0-13979 GCA_004026605.1 Ondatra zibethicus
GTAGTAAATGAGCAACTTTTATACCAAGGGGAGGATACTTGGATCTATGAAATAAACTCCCATATAAACAAAGAAGAGAAAGGACATTAACAGTTTCAAAGGGTTGGGGAAAAAAAGAATTGTAAAGTATTCTGTTTATGTACCTGGGTAAACTGCTTTTGCTGTCTGGTAGTGATTCTGGTTCAGGCAATTTATTCTTCAGGCTCCTGATGTCATCACACATAGTTAATGAAGAGTCTGCATTCTGTTTACACTCTGTTCTCTCACTGAGAGGAGAATCTACTTCACACAGCATTTTCAGAGAACTATCATTGGCTATGCTTGTAGTATGTGACAAAGGTCTTACTAAGGCTGGAGATGGGTTTTGAAGAGATTTCCTGCAGTTCTCTGGGGTGTAAACAATAGGCTGAAGTTCCTTGCTAAAAGAATCGTTGAGCTGTGAACTTTCAGACAGTGGAGACTTCTGAGTATGTTTTACTTTCAAGGAGGAAGACAATAATTTTCTTCTGGTTCTTTTTTGTGGAGTAGTATCAAGCAAATTAGGTTCACTTGAGGATGTGCCTGTTCAATAAAATTATAAAATTAAGAAGTTCAATAATGTTGCCTCAATAGTTATTTCACAAATTGCAATAATTAAGAAAATAAAATCACTAGTAACATATGTACCATTTGTTAGAAATCTGAAAGAGAATAACTAAGTAGGAAAGGAATAAAATATTGTTATTTTAACAACAGTAAATTTACTGAATAGATTTAAGAGTATAAATACTTACTGTCAGTAGATACATATGTATAGCTACATAGGTATAGCCATCTTTTAAGTACTGAGCAATCAAAAAATCAAATTTCCAACCACTTCGGACAATTCACAAGCAATTTCCAGCATTCATGTTTGTCATAGGGTTAAGAACAAATATTTACTGTTTGTAGTTACATATACGAATACTTATCCAACTATCAAATAACACCTGCTTAATAGGAGTAAGTGGCTATTTGTCTAGATAAACAAAAAAGCAATCCCCAAGAACACCTCATTTTTCCTTTCTATTTTTCAGCACCTCCATGAAGTCTATGTTTTAAAAATACTTACAACTAGAACAGTTGTGACTGTACAATCCTTCTAATTCAAATCTTTTAGTAATCTTTAATAGAAACACACTAAGGCAATTTTTAGTGCTTGATCCAAAATTAAGAAAACAAATTGTTCTTTTAAAACTTAAGTGAATTCTCAGGGTCCTAGAAATGCTCTCACCATTTAAGTATACAAATGTTTATCAAATGCCTTATATTAATGTCCAAAATAATAACAGAATATAACAGTCTAATTTATAAATTCTAATATATTTATCTTACATTTAATATTCTGCCTGCTTCATTGCTATGACCTTCAAGAGACCTGACAGACATGAAGTATATGAGCTTAGTGTAACTTCTTGTAGAAAATTATGTGTTATTTCCACGGATTTTTAAAATCAGACAGAAAAGCTCCCAATTGATGTTACATTTGCTTTATTAGTTAATACTACTTAAATGCAGGTAGAAGCACCTATGTATTTCAGTAAAGCAATTCACAACTTCTGTTCAGTTAAAAATACACATATGGCAATTACCAGCTGTACATGCATTATTCTTATTATGATAGTTGACAATTACCCTCTGGGAAACACAATTTAAAAACAGGAAGAAATAATGATCTCCATTCTTCTAAGGAATTTGACTTTTCTGAGAACTAGATAAATGAGATCTAGATCTTAAAATAATTTTCCACTCCCTTTAACATGACATTTGTCAAATTTTCCATTACCAGATATTTTTATACTAATGCTGCAGTGTAAAGACAGTCAGTCTTCTCCACTGTGCTGCTACCACCAATTTGGTGGCTAATAATAGCTAGAAGATTAACTTCTTTTCCCGTGAGAGACACAGGGGTATAGAAGACAGAAAACTATATTGAGGATAGAGAACTGAGTTGGGAGTCGGGAGACTTGAATTCTGTTTCTGATTTTACCAAAGACCCAGTGAATGACCTTGGGCAACTCACTTTAAGTAGTGCGCACATTAGTACCTTGTTGAAAAGTGGAGATGGCACCATTGTATAGAAAAAGGATTTTCTAGGATTATATGATAGAAACATTTAGGGTTCAATGAAAAGCTTTGGAAATCAAAAAGTGCTTCAAATTAATGAATTAAAATTTTAACAAGGGTAGTTTATTTTCCAATACTCTATCAATAATCAATTCATAGTTATAACTAAAACAATACATTTCAAACAATTCCTTTCAAATGATAAATATAAAGTTTATCAAGATTGATCATAAATTATAATATAAATCAAATGAATTAACTGTTGAAATAAGAACATAAATATGTTACTTGTCATGTAAGCATAGTAACATACAAAACATAGAAAAATGGTACAGAAAATTTCAAGGGGGTGGTGACAGCCATCGTCACTACTTTTCTTCTATATATCTAATGGGAATAATCTTTGGAGTAGCAAACTGGCAACTGGATATAATGGAGGACTACTTTTTTCATACAGCAAGTAGTATATGAAATGATAATCTTCCATAAGACACTGAAAAGACAGCTACCTGTCTTCTGGGATAATCTAAACATAGACTTAACATCGAACAATATATATCCAGAACAATAACCGGTTAGAGAAAGAAATAACTTCATAATGATATATCTTTAGCTATAATTTTGCACTATGAAATGCTGAGTTGGAGGAGAGACATGCCAGTATAGTAAATAGGGAATTATACTGATTGTTGTGCTTGGCGTGGAAAACATACTACGAATATACAAAATGTATATGATAGAGCTTTTCTTCTCAGTTTTCAATTTATTTATTTAGATAAAATAGTGAGGGGATAGATGGTCAATGTAAGACTGCCCAGGTAGAATACCTGATAAGAAAGGTTTAGAAGACAGTAGAAGCAAAACCAATATTCAAACAGTTCCACAAAAATTCAACACACTGTAACATACACAAGGTTATGACCCCACTTAGCAAAAACTTAAAACATGACATTTCATTTCAAAGAGTCTTTCTAGAATATAGTAATTTCCTTTTAGCTAAATTTGACTCTCTAGGAAGGTACAACAAGTGGAACATGTAAGGTTAAGGTTACTACAATCTATACGCTCTAAGATCCACTGAATATGCTAGGCCTGTGTTTACAAAGAAGATTTGCTGTACTTTTCCATTAGAAGAAAGGGGTATACTGTAAATTTCCAGAAGAGCTGGTTTGGGGCAGATGTACCTAATTCAGCCTGAGAAAATGTTACCAAGTGGAGATAGTTCTATTAATCAAGATTCCATAATTCTCAAACTTAGAGTGTAGAAGTGATAAAAAGGACCCTGAAAGGAGATTATATTCCTTTATAATGCCTCCATAAAAATCCAGGAAAGATGGCATATGCCTATAATCATAGCACTCAGGAGGCCAAGGAAGGAGACTTGAGAGTTTAAGGCCAGTCTGAGTCATACAGCAACACCCTGTCAACAAACCAACCAACCAACAATGGGTTAGCAAGGACAAAAGTTGAAAGAGGAAATCAGTAACAGCCTGCCTCTACAACTCATGTGAAAAATGATGACAACTTAAATAAGGTAGGTATAGCAGTGACGGAGAAATATAGAAAGCATGCTAGAATCCAATTAGACACAAATGATATAAAGTATGGTTTGCTGTCCATCAGAGGGACCAAGGTAAGTAGTTCAGATAAGGAGTAAGTCATCTGAGTATCACTGGGGACTGATGTCAGAATGGCTCCCAAATATCAGTCTCCACTCAAATCTCTTATAAAATGGTGGTGGCGGGGGTGGGTAGGGAGAACTATCACTATATTGTCAAAGATTATAGTGAGTTCAGATCAAAGAATCCTCTTGTTTCGGACTCTGTAGTAGCTGGAACAAAGGAATGCAATTCTATGCCCAGCTTTTCATAAATAAAAGCATACTTACAATAACTTTGCCTGACCTAAGAGAAAAATACAGAGAAATGTCAGAAAATCTAGAGGATACATCCTCCTTCATTACATAATTTTAGCCTCTACTATAAGGAAAGAATTAAATCAATTATGGAATAGCTAAATAAAACATTCACAATTTCACTGCTACATAAAACCGTCTTTTATAGATTTGATATACAAGAGATATTTGTTAAATAAAGTAGTACTACTATATGAATTTTGTAAGCATCTTGATTTTAATTTTGACAAAACAAAGGAAAAGGTCATCAAATACAAATCATGTATATAACAAACCTCCACAAACAGGAAATCTAAGAAAGGTATAGCAAAAGGAAATATGGCAGGTACAATGTGTCAGTGTATTATGCCATCACCAGGAAAATGACCGCTTTATGTAATATGCATGACAACTTCTAAAATACACACACACACACACACACACACACACACACACACACACACACACACACACACATACCTCGTAGGAGTGATGTCTGAGGTAGAGTAGGAAGAAGACAGCTGTTAAGAAACCAGCTCTTCAAAGGGACCAAGACCATGATGGAGATGCCCACAGAAACAGCTGACTCGAGTTAGTGGGAGCTCACTGACCACACACTGACAGCTGGGGAACCAGCATAAGACCAATCTAGGCCCTCTGAATGTGAGTAACAGTTGTGTGGCATGGACAGTTTGTGGGACCACTAGCAGTGGAACCAGTATTTATCCCAGGTGCATGATCTAGTCTTTTGGAGCCCATTCCCTATGGAGGGATACCTTGCTCAGCTTAGATACAAGAGGGAGGGCCTTGGTCCTGCCTCAAGTGACAGACTTGTTGACTCCCCATGGGAGGCCTCACTATCTCTGAGCAGTGGATGGGGGATGCGGAGGGGAGGAAGTAGAAGGGTAGTAGGAAGGGAAGGAGGGGAACAGAGATTGGTATGTAAAATAAGATTGCCAAAAACAAAACAAAAGACAAAACAAACCCCACCTCTTTTAAGCCTAAATAACTAGGGGCACAAGACTATGTTTGCATATACATGGTACAGATGAAACAGGAAAAATAAAATTTTAAGTCTGTATAAACAGTGAGACACTGAGATTCTTCATGTTTGATTCTTTTATCATCTGCATTATCTAATGACTTTTTGCTTGTTACCCTGTTTCAAAGGCATGTAGTTTTATTCTCTGAACAGGCTGCAGACTTGTGACCAACATGTATAGTTAATACCAGGGGTTTAGTTAATTTCTTGATTATTCTTATCACAGTCCAAAGATCCAAACTTCAATACCCGGTGAACGGGAAGATGAAGAGTTCTAAATGAACTATAAAAATGAAAAATACCTACACACTGATAGTTGTGGGTTCCTGCAAATTTACTAGATTTTTTTGTTTGTTTGCTTGAGATCCTTATAAAGAAAAGCATTGTCTAATGAATCTAGTAAACCTTTGTAATACTTAAATATTTTCTGAGACTGCCACCATTTTAAGGTTTCTGAAAAGATACTTAATGCATTGAAACCACCTTTAAAAATCAATTCTAGACATAAACACTGAGGTAGTGCTGGGGAAGTTGTGCATGTTGTACTTGGAATACCCATCGATTAGGAAGGAGAGGTGCAGAGTTAAAAGGGTACATGGAAACAGGAGGGCAGTTGGGGAGCAGACTATAAGGTAGAGGAGGCTTACAGAGGACAACACTAAAGACCCTTTGGAAAAGATACATGGAAACTACCGCTAAAGTTTCCTAAAGAACACACACATTCATAAAGAGTTACGCTGTAAGAGGGCAACAATGCTCATACAACACACCAGCGACTAAAAAAAAATCAAAATGTAGTGCCAAGAATGGGTTAACTTCTGTTAGTTGGCTGGTATGGTCCTACAGATCCCCAAACATTATAGGCCACTGGCATTGCTTTTGGTCGCCCTTCAGATCTTCACGGGAAGACCCTATTGTTGAAGATACCACATACTTCAGTCAAAGAATATGGCAACATCAATCTGGTAATGATCTGGAAGCTTCATCTAAAGACTAGCAGTGCACATAATATTGGAGGGCACTATGAATGCTATTTAGGTAGAAAAGCAATCATCAATAATATCTAGCTGTGAATCCCATGAGCTACAAAAAATGACTGGCCTGGCAAGATAATGTCCGCTGGTGTAATAGTGGAACAGATATCATGGAAGTAATCAACTACTTTCTGACTGGACTTAAGGCCCACTCTGGGATGAAACCCATACCTGGAACCATTATTGGCTAAGAACTTCTGACAAGACAGTTCAATGTCCTAGAGGAGAGTCCAGTACTGTTATTATACTAAAAGCACACAGTATTAAATCAACTCCTAATGACATTGTTATACCAAAGATAAACATATTTTTCAACTCTTATTTGTAGTAGTATGATTAACACAGAGACCTACAATTGGCCAAGATGCAGACAGTAAGAAATGGTAGAATACTCAGTTTTAAGGGGGATATATACCCAGCATCCACTTTCCTGAGGCTCAGGGATCACTGTAGAAGGGTGTGTGTGGGGGGTAGTGCAAGAGCAAGCGGCCATGGATAACTAGGAAACACTGTTTTCTAGACATGGCGGGGTAGGTGCATGTATGAACAGTTGTGACAACAGGCACAAAAACCTGTGTATGCCCAAATCAGAGTAATACCCAGCATACAATAGGAGTTAAGTACAACTCACCCCAACCACCACACCAGCTGTCGAACTCTTGGCAATTGTTAGCTGATAGGATAGGGAGAGAAATTTTTTTCTAATACTACTACTACTACTCTACGCTACTCTACTTTACTCTATGCTACGCTACTCTACTCTAATCTAATACTATAGCTCCTTGTTAAGTTGACCACACTCCAGTGGAAGACCAAACTGATTATATGGGCAATACAAACTGGTCTTAAAGGGTTAAAAAGAGACTCAAAGTTGGCTGGGTGGGGCTGGAGTGAATCTGGATGAATTTGGTGTAGGGGGAATGAACATGATCAAAACACATTGTACGGAACTCTCAAAGAATTAATGAAAGTTAAAATATACATATTTTCATAATAGTCCAGAATGTAAAATATTGCATGAATCGCACCATAAGTACTTGACATCTGTGTATTTATGCAGCACTATGCAATTTAGACACTCATTGAAAGGGATCAAGTTCAGTTTCCAGCACCCACTTCAGGTGGCTCACAACCACCTGTGACTACAGCTATGGGTCTTGATACTCTGTTCCTGCACACATCCACACACAGACATGTACAAATACTCATAATTAAAATTAAAAGTAAAATCTTAAAATTTTTAGAAGGTTATGAGTAATATTTAATGACTGGTGAATGAAAAAGTAAAGCTTGGGTACTTAAGTGCTATTCTCCCTTTCTTTCAATTTTCTGGCATTTGTTTTTAAAAGAATATGAAGAAATAGTGCAGGTAAAACAAAGCAACGTGTTGGCAACTTTTACTTGAAAATGAACTATAGGAGTCTGATGAAAAAATGCATTAAGGATATCTTGATGAAAATCACTGAATACGGCACAAAAGAAATACCTGACACGTACATTATTCACATCTACCGATCATAAACCTGCTTTACTTTACCATTTGTATTTTTCAAAAATTTCAATTCTCTAGAAAGTCTATCTCAGCTGAAATACTTTCAGAACGTAGAATAAACTTTTTCATCTTCCTACAAGTAGTTTAAATAAACACTTGCATATTACTGCTTTGAAAAGTTTTTAATCTTTTATTAATGTTTTCCTTTTATTTTTCAATTAAGTTATACATCTTAGTAATTATATATGATGTTTTGTAACACAGCCAAATATATTCACTTTTCAACCTGATACTGCTAAAACAATCAGATAGATCCAGGACAAAAGGTGGTAGTATAAGTGAGTTAAATCTCCATCCCTCATAAATACAAATTATAATACTTAAATATAGATGAATCAAGAATAGCATGGAAGCATATTGTTTAGAAACAATGGATAAATACCAAGTTATAATATTATAAGCTATACGGCATATATTTCACTGTTTTGCTTATTTTCCTTGAGTAGCTTTAAAAAAATGTAAACAAAATTGCTATGGTTTATTTTATCTCTTATTTATGTGTCTCTGTGTGGGTATGTGCCTGTGTATGCAGGTGTCCACAGCGGCCAGAGAGGGATTTGGATTCACTGGAGTTGGAGTTATAGGAGGCTGTGAGACTTCTGACACTGGTGCTGAGAAACAAGTTCTGGTCATCAGTATGCAATCTCTGCTGTGAGCCCCTTACCAGCCTCTCAAAGTGAAACGTGTTAAGTGATAATCTTAGTAATTATAAGAACTATTTCTTAATACATTATTAATGAGAAGTCTATCTCAATAATTTTAAACCAAATGTGTAGTTTTGTTTAATTCTTACTATAGAAGAAAAGAAACTTGAATTCACATGCAGAGATGTTTCCTCCTAGCAAAATACCTGAAAGTCTTGAAGGTCACAAGTTCAAGGTTGCCCTTGGGTACAGACGCTACCTTCAGATTCTTGAGACCCCCACCTCCAAAAAACCAAAACTACCCCACTTAGCTACTCCACCAAAACAGTCCTAACTACTAAGCTTAGGAACAGTCTTTCTGTCCACCACAAGCCCCAACCCAAAGAAAAGCAACAACAATAAAAACTAAAGTAATAAAGTAATTATTTCCATGATTTAGGACTTTAATCAGCTTTCACATTCCTTAGTCATAGGAATAATATGGTTTAGTACTCTCTATTTTTCACTGAATCTTCTAACTAGAGGGGTAGTCTGATTAATTGCAGACCACCAGAAAAGTCACATTGGTTACAATTTCAGAACGAGAATTTAGTGTTAGACAATCTCAGTGTTCATTAAAACTTTCTTATTTAATACTTTGCTGCTCAGTAGTAAGACAACTGACAGACTCCAACTCACAATGTCAATAATATTTGCTGCTGGCATACTTTGAAGTCACATCTCTTCCTTTCTAGTTTATCTGGGATTTACCAGGGGGAAGCTTGGGGAAAGAAATAGAGTAACATGAAATAATGACAACAGGATTAATATAATAAATCACATAAGTCAAATTACCTCCACAGACCCTAAAACTATGAACAGAAAATACCGCATTACTTACATGGTAGTATATAGAAACAGTATTTCTTGACTATTAGGAAAGAAAGTAAGTGTATTAACAATGGCTATCTTTATAACTTAAAATTGGGCTACTTTAAAAATTTGCATTATGAAGCCCTGGGTTCCCAGCACTACAAATTTCCCTAAACCTATAAGGCCTACTTAAATATGAATAAACAATAGAAAAAATATAATACATAACATATTTAGCCACGTTTAGCACTCATGTATGCATAATATGTATCGTTCACGTTATGCATGGGTATGTATACTTTGTAATAATCAGAGAAAAACAAGAGAAAAGACAACACAATTAGGTAAATCAAATAATTAGGCAACCAATTCAGAACTAATTACATTAGAAAAACAGTACATAACAATTTTCACTTTCATTTATTCATTTAGGAAAGTAGATTATACAATTTTATTAGACATAATAATTTGATGACTATCATGTGCTTTAAAAACATACACACTACCTGACCAAGCTATTATTCTTTTAGGGATACAGTCTAAGAGATGATTAGACAACTTGTAACACATATGTACAGAGAATTTAGTGGTTTACTTACCAGAAGAATGAGGAAAAAACAAACCTAGTGTTTCTTAGTATATTATTAGATGACCATAACACTTAGCAATCAGTAGAAAGTTAGTGGTTGGGGTGTAGTTTAGCATCTGAGTGCTTGTTTGCATGCACATGGGTCTGTGTTCAATCTTTAACACCACAAAATAAGTGACTTAAATTCACGCGGTTCAGCCAGGCGGTGGTGGCGCACGCCTTTAATCCCAGCACTCGGGAGGCAGAAGCAGGCAGATCTCTGTGAGTATTTATTGGTAACAAAACTCCAAAACAAGCCCGCTGTCTTAATCCAAAGGTTAATACAGTGAAGGAAGAAAACTTACAAATGAATTACTGAAATAGTTTCCAACTCTTATAGTTTGCTGGGGACAAGAAGGCAAGCTACAGCTATACCAACACTAAGACTTTAGCAAAGGGAGTTTCAAAAAAAGAGTACAGTTTTCATTATAGAGTTTTACTGCAGAGAAAGACTCAATAGGTCAGGGTGTGGGATGGAGAAAATGGGAGCAGCATTTGGGACTGAAAAAAACAAACAAACAAACAAAAAACCTTGTAAACTGCAGAGGCATGGCTCAGAAAGCCTGCTGAAAGAAAGGCTGGTGCTGCTGTCTGTGGCTTGGCAATGGCTCAGGAAAGCCTTTGAAGGCACCGTAGGATCTCTGCACTTTACTGGAAGATAGTTTGGTGGTAGATGTGGATTAGACTTACAGGAGAGATTAGAAAAATGAGAAACAGTTTATACATCACCAAAATTACTCATTCCTTGCATCAAAGTTTCTCAGAATGTTCTAAAATAAATTGCATTAGAAATAAAGAACATTGTTTTCGCTTTCTCTTTTATTAAATAAATACTTAAGACACAAATACTGTCAATTCATATGGTTCTTTATGCAGAGGGGCAATAAATTTTATTTTTCAGCTTACTGAAATATTTCATAAGTGGTTCCTTTAAATAAGGAGACAAGATCATTTGTCACTAATGAGTTTAAAATCCTTCTCTTAAAAATTGGGCAGGCCTTTTGCGGTCATTGTTCGATGTGCCAAATTACATGTTCTGAGTGATCTTACCCAGAGGATCCGATTTATCATAAGCTTACGCTTGCAAACGTTAAGAGATTTAGTATAGAGCTGTACGTTAGTATAAAGCAGAATGCAGTAGTTAGCAAACATGAGTCACAGGCTAAAAAGCTGGCTGTATGTGACAGGGAGACATTGATGAATGGGATTAGCTCTAATTGATATTTGGTACAAAACGATGGCAAGGATTCTTCCTTTGCTAGTACCTCTGCTAATGCATGTAAGAGAAGGTATTCTGGGAACCAAAGCAAAATAAAAAAAAAAAAAAAAAACTAGAGGGCAATGTACTAGAGGGAAATCAAAGAGTAATATATGCATCTCTATGAACACTTCTGGCTACAAATAATTGATACAATTATTGTACTAATCATAAATCTCGATTCTTTTCCTCAGATCTGCGACTCAAAAAAATCATGGAAGCCAGTCACACAGGTAAATAAATTAAAAATTTTAAGAGATATGTATGTACCCACACACAGTGGTACTCACTTAATTAGTCAAATGGGAGCTAACACAGAAATCTGAGGGTTTCCCTGGGCTACCCTGTGAGTGCGATGGCAGTTTGGGCAATTTACTGGGACATCCTATCTCAAAAATGTCCCAACACCAGATGGACAATTAACACCGACCCTTATCAAAAGCAAGCAAGCAAGCAAACAAGCAAACAAAGAAACAAGGGGACCTGTGGAGGTTTGTAAGCGGTAACATAATTACCTAGTATATTCAGGGCCCTGGGTTAAAATAGTACTGAAAACCAAGACAAAACACTCATACAAATAAAAGTTAAGGTGCTATCAAAGTAGCAATACCATTGTGGCTATATATTATTAACTTCTATAAAGAAAATATCAATTATAAACAAAATATAACAATATAATTTTACACGTAATTATTACAGTGGTTTAAGAAAATACAGCAGTATTTGGAAGACCTAAGTCATCCAAAACCCTTTGACCTTTCCCTCTTTGTAAAATAGTAGAAAATATGATTTCTACTAGGTTTTATTCTCACAGCACCTGTACATATTTAAGATGTAAAAAGAAAAAGAAAAAAAAACAAGGCAAAGGCTCTTTACAGACATATTTATGGTTATATGTGAATAAGTAAACACTGTCATAATGTACTTGGAGAGCAAGAAGCAAATGCAATGTATTTAGGGCCCCTGAATATAACTTCTGCTTATTGGTAATGACTAAAAGTAGGAAAAATATGGAAGATTTAACGATAAATATTTCTGCTCCCATCCATTTGTCATTTGAAGATTACAAAGATTTTGTATTTTTTACATATTTCCTTGTAGGCAAACTCCTGTAGGGGAGATCTGAGCTGACAGAGGAAGGCTGCATCCACTAAGAGCATCTGTACTGCGAGACACTGGCTTCTACTAGTGTTTTTCCTTTTATTGTGCTTTAAGATCAAAGCATGGACAGAGGAAAAAAGAAAACAAACCAGAGAGAAAGGTTAGTGACAGAAATAATACAAACTGTGAGTTTCCAGATGGGTAATGAGGAAGTCTTGACTTTTCATTTAATGTCAAAATTTTATCAATTCCATAAATAAACCTTGCCCGTCAGTACGCTCAGTTCTCTGTGAGTGAGCTTTCTGTTTTAAGACCCAAGATAGGTGTACACTTTACAGACATACAAACTTAAAGATTTAAAGTTACATATCCAGCCCTAAAGTTTAAAGTACTGATATTGGCAAAGTACTGACATTTTAATAATGAAAGAAATTATTTTTTCCTGAATAAGAAATAATGTTTATTAATACAGAGCAAAAAATTTTGAGTAGCCTGCATAATAAAAATATAAAATATCTATGGATAGTCATGCATGGTAGCGCATGCACCTAAATCTCAGCACTCAGGAGGAACAGCCAAGTGTGCCTCTGAATACAAGGCCAGTCAAAGCTTACAGTCAGTGATACCCCGTCTCAAACAAACAAATAAGCCCTAAGTATATCTTTAATAAAAAATGCAGAGAAATGAAGAAAATGCTCAAGCTGCTGAGGATATGGGCAAACAGAGAAAATCTGGCAGTAAGAAAGAACGAAGACTAAGTTATGAATTTTGAAGCAGAGTTTATTTCCTTAGAATTGAAAAATAATTAGTTTAACATTCAGCTTCTAGGTGTTACAACAAAATCCATTTCAAAACAATGAATAACGAAGAGGAACTAGAATTACTATAAATAAACTCTACAACAAAATAATAGAAAAACAGCTACCAGGGCTGGAGAGATGGCTCAGGGGTTAAGAGCAAGGGCTGCTCTTTCAGAGGATCTGAGTTTAATTCCCAGCATATGGCAGTTCACAAATGTCTATAACTCTAGTTCTAGGGGATGATACCTTCAGACAAACGTGCACATAAAAATAAAATATTATAAAAGAAAAACAGTTACCTGCTCTAAAGAGTAGAGATTTCAATAATAAAATCACACGTGCCTACACTTAATATATGTAAAACAAAGGTACCTACAAACATCTACACAATTTATGGATGGGAAATGATTACAAAAGCATTGAGAAAAAAAATTTAAGTAAAATTTTAGCACCCAAAAGGATATCATGACACCTCAAAATAAGGAAAGGTTGGAGGGTTAGGAGACTATTAAGCAGTTCTGTGTTTTTACACGGATGTAGCCCATTGTGGAGAATTGTCTGCTGACCTGGCATCCTGAAGCTTTCTTACGTCTCACTCCTCACTCTCAAGTGTTCCTAGTGCGCTGAACTTTTTTGTCACTTCCTCTGGCAATGCTAAAATGTCTCTTTTGGTTATCAACTTGATATACCTTGGAAGAGGGACCCATTACTGAGAAACAGCCTCTATCAGATTGACCTATGGATATGTCTGTAGGGCATTTTCTTGCTTTCTGATTGATGGAGGAGGGCCCAGCCCACGGTAGGTTGTTTAAGAAATCTGACTGAACAGAAGTAGTGAGCAAGCCAATAAGCAGTGTCCATCTATGAGTTCTACTTCAGGTCTGGTATCTGGGTTCCTGTCTTAAGCTCTTGTCCTGACTTTGATAGATGGTGGACTTTATATACTGTAGGCTAAAGTAAACCCTTTCTCCCTAAGTTGCTTTGGTCAGTAATTATCACGGGAACAGAAACCAGATTCAACAACTAGCAAATAGCCTTAAAGAAAAATCAGCTTTAATTTTAGACATGACCATCCTAAGCTTCCAGCTT
>PVIU01032083.1:0-13983 GCA_004026605.1 Ondatra zibethicus
GATGCCTTGTACCCATAGCCCAGCTCAACTTGAGGGTAAAGTCAGAAAGAGGAGATATGTGAGTCCTTTTTGTTCATGCAGGTGTGCATATATTCAAATGTATAATTATTGGCAATTAAGTCTGGTTTGTCATTGCTCCTAATGTCCCAGGAACACTGTAGCTGTCTGAGCATTTATTTTGACTCCGTTTCCACGGATTAACATGCAGAGACAAACTGTATTTGAAACCACACAACCAGTAAATGCTTTCCACTGGCGTCACAGCCAAGTTGTTTACCATCACATCGGATTCTTGTCTGAGATCATGGGATAATTGTGAGTCATCTTCATCACCGTTATGATCAAAGAAAAGATATACGAATCATTTTACTGCATGCCATGCCATGAGCTGTGCAAAGAGACCATATGCATCACCACCTTTTGTGCCAATGGTACCACGATAAGCTAGCCGTTCTGAACTGTTCGTCGGGTATGGAGCTGATGCTCGTGGAGGGTGAACATCTTGCCCACACTCGCGTAGTTAATAAGCATAGGAGCAAGTTTTGAGCAGATGTGTTTAGCTCACCCAAAGCATCCAGAGACCGCATTATTGGTCACTAGTGTGTTATAAAGAGATGCCGTCAGCTGGCAGAGCCCCCTGAACCTTGCTTCCAAGTTTGCAGCCTGCTGTCCTCAACAGATAGGTGACACATGCCAGGAGGCCTGGGGAATGGCTCAGAGCCACTGTGTTCCCTAGGACTAAGAGTTACTGGCGTTTGTTTTCTAATTGATTTTCTGAGCCAAGCAAGAAACCCTGAAGGAAAAACAGCTCCTGTCTGGAGGGGAAATGATTACTCTTTTCCCTTTTGCAGCTGGCTGGCAGTGATTGAGCTGTTGTTTGATGCAGCTGGGAGAACTCTGTACGCTTTGCTTTGGAGATTCTGTACTGCTTTGGTGCACGTCAGTTAGAGACTGGGTCTTGAGGAGTTACACAGATGAAGGGTTTATAAACTCAAGGGCTTTGCAGGGGTTTAGGGCTGTTGTATGTCCTTTTTTTTCCCCCTGTAAAGGGCATGGATGGTAAGAGGTGAGAGGTTCCTTAGCTAATCAGGAAGCCTGAGGACCTTTGAGAGCAAAGAACTCTTAGTTATAATGTCCTTGAAGCTGAGCACTGAAATACAAGAGCCACATTTCCACATCCAGAGCTCAGGCCACGCCCACGCCATGTTTGGTTAGCTTTTGATCTTTAAAGCCCAGCTCTGAATGATGCCCCAAAGTCTCTACATATGTGTTTTATTTTAGTGGACATGGAAGGGATTTCGTTTTCTACTGTGTCTCTACCACCTTCCATTTTGTCCTCCAAACTGTTACATCCTTTTTATTGGAAACAATAGCATTTGTTTCTGCGCAAAAATTCCTATTGCAAAACAATAGGAGACAGGAAAATAGCCAGTGGCTGCCAGGAATGGGGAGTGGGTGGGGCAAGTGAGCCAGCAGAACACAAAGGAGTGTGTGTACATATGTGTACATGCATGTGTGTATGTGTGCATGTGTGTGTATATGTGTGGGTGTGTGTATGCAGGTGTGTGTCTATGTGTGTGTATATGTATGTGTGTGTATATGTGTGCATGTGTGTGCATGTATGGAGGTCAGAGGACAGCCTCAGGTGTTCTTAGGTGCCACCAACATAATTTTGAGTCATGGTCTCTCTTTGCCCTGGAGCTGATGAGGCTAGGCTGACTGGGCAGTAGATTCCAGGGTGCCTGTCTCTGCCTCCCCAGTGCTGGGCTTATAAACACGCATCACAGTGCCGTATTTTTAATGTGGGTTCCTCAGGCTTTTGATTATCTGCCCTTTACCAACTGAGCCACCTTCTCAGCCCCACAAAGGATTTTTAAGACAGTTGAAAATATGTTGTTTCATGCCATAAGGGTGTACATATGTTATAATGGGTATTTCTCCAAGTTGAACAATTCTCTAAAGCCGGGAATAAGCCTTAGTTTATAGGCTATGGACTGCAGGTGACAATGACATCAGTTGCATTAGATATACCACTTTAATGGAGGATGTTGACAACGGAAGAGGCTTTGCCCGTGTAAGGGAGAAATGAGACATCTTTCTACACATCTCTCAGCGGTGAACCTAACACTACCCAAAAATACATAAAGACTCAGGATGAACAAAGTAGAACGTTGGAGCCTTTCTGAACACTTTTCAGAAGCAATCACCTCGGTAGTTTCACACTGCCTTTTTATAACCCCAATTTATGTAGAATGGTTTTGTTATAGTTGTGATATTGCAAATTAATATTTGCTTATTTATAGGTTACAAGTGTCCTTTAAATCCACAGCTACTGTTTTTATTGGCTCATAACTAAGCCTTCATTTTCTGCACAGCTACACCGTAATTGATGGAACCAGTTGCCTACCATTGCACACATTGGTTGTTTCAGTTTTTCACTATTACAAATAGGGCTACCACCAAGACTGTTTTGTAATTTCACTTTTCAGATGAAATTACTATGAAAAATGCATAACTTACATTTTTATAATTTTTTCTAAATTCTTCTTTGAATCATAATATTTGTATTCCTAACAAAAAAGATATGAAAGCACCTGTTTCCTTATATTGTTGTTGATAGAAAACCCCATAAGTACATTTATTTAATTATTAGCACAAATGACCATAGTCATCTATTTATTAGGCATTTGTATTCCTTGCAAAAATATTCTTGAAAACCAGAGTCGTCAGGTTTCTTTTAAAACATGTTGTGCATGTGTGTATGATATGTGTACAGGATTGCATGTATGCACACGGGTGTGCATGTGCAACAGTGGAGGTCAGAGGGCAACCTTAGGCATCATTTCTGGCCTTTCACCTTGTTTGAGACAGGGCCTTTTGTTCACTGCTGTGTACATCATATAAATGGCCCTCGAGCTTCTGGGAATTTACTTGTCTGCCTCTCATCTTGCTGCAAAAGTGCAGGGATTACAGACATGACCAACTTCATCTGGCTTTATGTGTGTTCTTGGGATGTGAATTCAGGTACTCATGCTTCCATGGCAAGTATTTTACCCAGTGAGCCATCTCCTCACCTCAGTGGCAATGCGATTTTTTGGTAACCAGATCTCCCTTCTCACTTATTCTCCCAGCCCAGTTGTTTTTATTAAGTCTGGAAGTTCCAATGTACTCCTGTGAGTAAGGTTTGCTAATTGAGACAGCATTTCAATATGGTACCAGCACTGCCGTTGGCCATGTGGGCCTTGAAGATGAAAGGGGAATGGGCTCTCTTTTCATGGCTATCATCATTTTAAAGAACAAATTGACATTCATGAAATTAAAACCTAGAGAAGTTACACTGCCCATCTAGGACTCACAGTGAGAATACCATTAAGCAAGAATTTGCATTGACGCCTCTGCAATCATTACCCAATATGACAGAGAGCCACACTACAGATGATTAACCTGTTAATCTTCTGTAATGGCGAGGAAGTCTATAACAAATTGCCCAAAGGAACAAATTATGTTTACACAGTGTAAGATAACATTTTGAGAATTCGTAGATCAAATTAATTTATATCGTAGTGTTCATCATAACAACACTCTTTAAGTGTTGGCATCAAAAAGACCTTAGGGATGTGTGGGTTCCTGTTTCCTCACAGCTAAAAATGTGTTGTGGAAGAATCTGTCTTGAGGGTACATTTCAAGAATTTATTCTTATTTATATCTAGATTTAGTTTATTGTTTGCCAAAATAAGAGATTGGTTTCTTTGATCTTTTCGCAAGTCGTTATAGCAATTGTCAGGAAAGAGTTAGCACCACAGATAAAATGCCATTAAATATGATTTTTTCGTCACTGTGAAATAGTCTTAGATCAAGATGAACCTTACTTACTACTTCCAAATCTCGAATTATTGCTCTGATTACCATGGTCTTTAGAAATAGAATTCAGATCTTTTATAGAGTGTTCTGTAAAGAATGATAAAGTTTAATGTTTGCTTTATGCACATAAAAATGCAAAGCATCAATATTCTGTGCTGGAGCAAAGAGTGCCATAGAAGGAAATAAATGTAAATGTGTTACATTGTGCAAGACGAAAGGAGAATGCGGTGGTGCCAGACGACGGTGTCTCTATAGTTTTAAAAATCACTTCAATTTCAACCAAATGCCTCTAGCCACATAAACAGTGTGTCTCTGCCACTTTCTATAATGCTTCTATCTGGAAGCGAGATAAAATCAGTAGGGAAAAAAGCAAACTCAGCTCTTTTCAGTCTCACTGTATGCCGGCAGGCATCATTGGAGGCACGGTGACCTTTGAGCCCACATCCATTCACTTGGTCAGGAAACACTTGCCAAGTGTGCAATGGGAAGGGGAGAGGCTTGTCCTGTGCTGCAGACCTAGCTCATGCTCAGCCCCACATTTGGGTCCCTCTTTCTAATTCAACGTGAGGTGAGGCGTTAACCAGCCAATGGCTTATAAGTCAGCTCTGTCACACAAGGAGACTCATCCGTTCATTCAGCACACGCTTCGAATGCTCTTGGTTCTGGAGCTCCAGTGTTAAAAGGCACAGACTGGAACCTTAGCAGGTGCCTCACTGCAATGGGGGGAGAGGAGGGACAATAAACAGATAAGCAGAGGACCAGAATGATGCCCCTGGCAGTAGATGCAATGACAAAAATTACACAGTGATGTGATGGAAGGAGACAAAGAAGCCTGTCGTGGCAAGGGACAGCTGACTTGAGAGCTGAATGGCAGGAAGAATAAGGCATGCGGATGATGAGTTCATGGAGACAGAGCAGCAGGGTAAGGATGAGAAATCAGGGAATGAAAAAGAAACAGAAGAAAACATAATTGCAGGAGGAGTGCAAAGGCTGCATTGAGGCAGGCAGGGCCAAAAGCACAAGGCCTCGGAGACTCTGGAAATGCTCAAGTTTCACTCTAGATGAAACGAATATTATTGGCTTAAGTTAAGGGTGGGATGCAATCTGGTTTAAATACTTTGAGAATCATTTTAGTTGTTATATGAAAAATATGCTTTTAATGCGATGCATACATCAGTTAAATGGCTATGCAGTTTATTTCCGTAAGGGGTGGTAGCTTAACTATGGTCTTAGGAGTTTAGAGGAGGTAGGATTAGAAAATTTTAGGATTTATTTAAAAGTATGATTTCGTAGAATGGTTTAGTCGAAAGAATGTATAGGTGGCAAGTCAGAGAAGAAAGCCTGGGAGATAATAGTGTGGTGGAGGTTGGTGGAGACGGACTGGCTTGTCGAATGCTGACAGACAAAATTGTGGGATTTGTCAGGTGAAGATGTTTGGTGTTTTGCTTGTTGTTTTTAATAATTAATGCCCTGTTGTAAAAAGATATATGTTGCAAGCAGATTATGTGTTTGGGAAATTTGCATCAGGAAAGCTAGAGAGCAAGAGGAAGCAAGCAGAGCCGACTGTGGTTTCCAAAGTGCCTATAGTCAAGGCCAACAAGTCTGTGGGGGCGTCCACCTGAGCAAAGCCCATGGGAGGGCAGAAAATCTGGATCAGAAAGGAAGCCAGTGGAGGAAGGAGGGCTGGGGCAGGAGTTGGTCCTTAGAGGGGTCTTCAGTCTTTGTTACTTTCCAGCTCTGGGCAGGTATCTTTACACAGGTATGCTCTTTAGCAATGTAACTAAAAAGCTGCTGTCTAACAGACTAGTTGCAATGCGTAATGAGGGACACTGCGTGCACAAGTATATGTAAGAAAAAGTCATTGTCTTCAAGCTCACAGTGTGGGGACAAGCAAAGATAATATACCAAGAATTGTCATGGAAATTCAAAAGGGTAAACTGAGGACACTAAAACACTGTTCACTACTACTGGGATTACATATACTTTGGTGGTCAAATAATGGACAAAACATACAATTTGGCCATTGGAATTTACATTAAAAGAAAATATAAGCAGCGTTGTGTAAGGTACCAAGTTTGCCACATTTGGGTCTTGGTGTTTATCCCATCTGCATACCATTGGGACTCTCAGTTACTATTTTTATTTGGTTGATCTAACTTTTGTCATTTAAATACAGACTTTAGATCTGTCAACCATCTCACAATCCCATGTCAGGGCTGGAAACACTAGTGTTACAGCAAAGGGAGCCAGACTCCTTCAGATCTGCTTCCTCCATCTAACACTTGAGGATTCTGCATGGGTTGCTGTAAATAGAGACTGAATTTTGCTTCCCGTCTGCCCAGACCCGAGTAATCACACAGAAACTATATTAATTACAACACTGTTTGGCCAATGGCTTAGGCATATTCCTACCTAGCTGTTATAGCTTAAATTAACCCATTTCTATTAATATGTCTATAGCCATAAGACTGTGGCTTACTGGAAAGGTTATGAGCATATTTCTCCTTTGGCAGCTACATGGCATCTCCCTGACTCTGCCTACTCTCTCTATATATATCTCTTCCAGTCTATACCCTGCCCTGTCATAGGCCAAAGCAGCTTCTTTATTAACCAATGGTAATAAAACATATTCTTTGCTTTTGAGGTGTTTCATACTATTTCTAGCATGTAAGACTAGCATTTCTCAAGTGCTAGTTCACTAAAGATTACGTTAACAAATCTGAATCAACCCCACATTTTAGTGCATGGCATGTAGGGAAGCATGATGACATGCTCCTTGATTGATTACTCATGCCTGGCTCATAGAAAGCTCTTAGTGAAACTTAGCCACTGTTGTGGCAAGAGAGATAAGACCTAATCCTCACACTGCATATCCATGCTAGTCATCCAAGATTCTGACCATCACTGTACCCACTTTGAAAGGTTATTGTAGCAATTAAGTGAGTCGTTCTTTAAACATAGTCTGGTACTTGGTAAGGCCTTAATACACATGAGCCTTCACCGTTATCTTCAGATTTTATTTTTTACTGCTATGTTTTACTGTGGATAGTGTAAGATGTAACAGCTTGAAGAACACTTAGTTGTAGGAAAATCCGTGTTTAATTGGATGTAGCTGATTTTCTATGTTGTTAACTGTCATGCTCATCAATTTGACACACCTGTGAAGACAGAGCCACAAATGAAGAGCTGCCTCCATCAGATTGGCCTCTTGGAGTATCTGGGCACTTTCTTGATTGTTAATTGATGTAGGAGGACCCAGCCCACTTTAGGCAGTGCTATCCCTAGGCCTGGGATATATTATATAAAAAAGGTATCTGAGCACAGGTCAACGGTAGCAAGCCAGTAAACAACGTCGTCCTTCAGTGTTTACTGCTTCAAGATCCTGCCTTGAGTTTCTGACTTGTTTTTTTGTCATAGTGTTTATTATAGCAACAGAAACCCAGTTAAGACATAATCTATTATTTGAAATTCCCTATGAATTGAGCACAAAGTTAGAAAGATTCTTGGTGGATACTGTATGATGAATGGCCTCTGGCTTGCTCTTAATAAATAGATATCCTTATTGGTAAAGACCTGTGCTATTACTACTAAATATGTGTGAAGTGGATCGTCTGAACAGAGGCATACTATACAAATGAACTAGCCATTATATTTCAAATATTTGTTGTGAAAAAGTAATATGAAATCCTATTACTATGTAAATAGATTATCAATAGATTGAAAGTATTGCTGTTTATTGCTTGTTTGTTGATATAATGCTATTTTGACCTGTTGGTTTAAGCAGATATGCTATTACAATAAATTTTATGATTAGTTTGTATTATAATTATAAATATAAATCTAAACAATGTTTATAATTTATAATTTCTAATGCTATCAGAAGATTTAACTTTACAATGTGGTTTCCATCATAGCTTGCACTCTGCTAGGTGAGGAATTTTTAAGGCCCTTCTGAGAGCGTTTGGAAAGTCCCAGCAAAATTGGGAGATTGAATAGATTCTCCATTTCTCCTTTACCTCCACACATGCACAGTCACTGCCATTGTCACCAGCCCCAGCATAGTAATGCATCTGTCACATGAGTGGGCATAACGTTGACACATCAGTATCACCCACAGTGCATAGCTAACAGCAACAGCTCTCAATCTTGTGTTGCAGGCTTTCTTTTGGGCCACCAACGAGCTTTGAAATCATGACGCCAAACTTATTATTAGTTATGAATGCTCAGCCCTATCTTATGCATGTCCCACTAGCTTTTATAACTTGTTTTAATCTGTTCCTCTTCATCTATGTTTTGCCTCGGGGCTTTTCACCTTTCTTTCATTCTGTACATCCTACTTTTCCTGCTTCTTCCATGGCTGGCTAGTCCCAGGAGTGTCCTCTCTTTCTCCCTCATTCTCTCTCCATTCTCTCCTTCTGAGCCTAGATTTCTCCTCCTATTTATTATCTCTGCCCACCATCCCCACCTATTCCTCTTCTGCCTATTTATTGGCTGTTCAGCTTTTTATTAGACCAATCAGGTGCCTTAGGCAGGCAAAGCAACACATCTTTATGACGGTAAGCAAATGCAGCATAAACAAATGTAATATACCTTTATATAGTTAAAGCAATAGTCTTCAACATAAACAAATGTAACACATCTTTGCCTAGTTAAACAAATATTCCACAACAGTCTTGGACATTTCACCCAAAGTATCATGACATTTATCTACTTGTGTTTACCTCCACAGAATTATTTTCAATGCTCCCTACTCACCCATTCTCCAGTCCCACATAAACATTATTATTTTCTTAATTTACTCTCTCTTAACCAGTGAATTGTCTGGATAGTTTCACAGTTGTCAGTTAATAGTTAACAGCTCTGTTGCTTCTAAATCTTGGGAACTACTAATGGCATTTTTTTTTATAAACACCCGTGTGCAAACTTTTACTGAATTATGCTTTCCAGTCATTTGGGCTGACACCAAAGATACAATACTTGGGTCACGTAAGAATAGACTTAGTTTTTTGTTTTGTTTTGTTTTGTTTTGTTTTGTTTTGTTTTGTTGTAAGGAACCACAGTACTGTGTTCCAAGGGGGTAAGCACATTTTTCAATTTCTTATGCATAAAAAGAAGCAGCTGTTGCCACACATCCTCACAAGCTGGTGCTGGCCAGTTTGATGTGTGCACAGTGATGAGGACTGTAGCTTAAGTTTGCATTTCCTTGCTGTCACGTGGTACCAAGCATTTTTATTACGTTTGTTTGCCTTCTATAGATCGCCTTTGGTGAGGTGTCTTTTAAGATCTTTGCTCACTTTTTATTAGGTTGTTTGTTCACTTCTCATTGGAGTGGAAGAGACTTTTAAATACACGAAACAGTTTTCTTCAAACATCTTTCCATATTGCTGACATGAGAACCAGCCTTCAGCAACTCGGGGATTGAGGGGGATCCACAGAGTCAGCAAAATAAGCACTCAACTTGACTTTTCTGTCTGAGGGAGTAAACTCTGAGGGCTGGCAACTGAGGAAAAACTTAACTCTCTGGGCCCAGCAAAAATGGGAAACACACACACACACACACCTCCAACCTGTCCGGATCTTGCCTAGGTTACTGAAGAATGGCAGGCCTTCAGCAGGTCAGAGAAACGGAAGAGGAGATGCAGAGCTGACAAACTACTGGACAGACATATAGACACGAGGACAATTCTGGGAGCCAATGTTTAGTTCTTCATTTTATTAATATTTTTATTGCTTGTTCTACTCTGTTCTTTTTCTTTCTCTTCTTTTACCCTGATGTTTCCCTTTTGCCTTGCTATCTTCCCTTTAGCTAACTTTATGTTTTCCCTCACAGCTTATATATCCCAGCAAAATCTTTGAAACAGTGCAAAAATCACAATGTGGTTACATTATGTTTTTAAGTGAATGATTACAATGAATACAAGTAAAAAGCAACATCTTTTCCATATCCCTTACATGATTAAATATTGTATGTATTACAGGTGAAAAACAAGTTGTCCCAAGAACCCACAGACATTCATACCCAAGCAACAGAGATTAACAGAATGTAAGCTTGTAAGGCATTTTTCTCAACTTTTGCTGAGAGGCTTCATTTTGTGGTTACAAAAGAAGGATCAATCATTTTATTATTCATCTCGAAAGGTAATCTTATAAGAAATCTTAAAAGAATTACAAGTCTATACTTTTATATAAGAAAAACAATGAGTCAGCTCTACTTGAAATCCTCAGGGTACATACCCACTCATCAACAGTTTTTTTTTTATTAATATATCAGGAAGCTGAGGATGGAAATGGGTACAAGGTATTAATCATCACCCTTGATCATCAACAACCCATCCCAGCAAGAATGGTATGTCAGCCAGCAATAGCAAGGATGCCATTGTTTCTTGACCTCAACGAGTCCCTCACTCAACCCTGTGCCTTTCTAAACTTTTAATCGCTCCCCAAGATTTTCTCCATCAAAGCCATTAACCAAAACAATTTAACGTAACCTTACTAACAATGTTTCAATTCTACATGTTTAAATTCTTCCTAAGGGTAGTGGTTGAATCATTAATCTGCAGCAATGCTTGGAAAAATTGATCACTATTATTGTAAGTACCAGTAACACTGCCCAGTGAGGGGTTAGAAACCTCCTGAGAGTTTTGATACAACCCATAGGTTATGAGGGACGTGGTTAGCTTGAAGGCAATAATCAGAGCTATGCTTAATAATAGTGTGTATCCTCAGGATACCACATAGTCCTCAGGGCTCACTCATGCATGGCTTTGCCAGCTCCCTTCACATGCCCCCGACATTGGCAAATTTTGCTCTAAGTCTGTGACTTGTCTTGTTCTCTAACTCAAACATTGTACACTTTCTCATATTGGTACAATGGAAACTGGCCATTTTAAACTGAAAACAACAGTAATGCTCGTTTCAGAATTTGAATCTCAACACTTTTATAGGATGAGTTACTTTCTAGCTCATTGTTTAGTAGTAAGACATATTTTTAAAACACTAGTGTTTGCTCACCTATCCTAGTTTTTTAATTTGTTTGTTAGTACCTTCTGCTATATTTTATAGCATAAAGCATTTTAAACATTATTTCTAATGAACTAACAGGTGGTGAAGAGTGTAGCACCTGCCCAAACTACCAAAGTAGCAAACACACAAACAGATGCCATATTAATCTTGTTATTGATCTCATTCTGTGACTGTTAGGTGAAAAGCCTGAAAATAATCATGAATTGTTTGGGTATCAACAACATCTGATTAATTTATGTGAGCTTAGTGTTGCTTTTAATAATGTCATCATGCCTGACAATAATGCATACCGTTGATAGCACGCTTGTACAATAGTCCATGATAGTTTATGAATCCAATGGGTCTTTATTGGATATAAACTGATATAAATTTATATATTTCAATATCTATCAGGTATATGGAATGGGATGAGTTTTGTTATTTTAATCTTCTATGTGTGCATGTGGGCAAGAGCATTTCGTTATGTGGGTTTGTAAGTCATAGGGCAACCATGGGTATCAGTCCTTGCCTCCCACCTTGTTTGAGACAGTCTTGCTTATTGCTTTGCCAGAGTGCCCTGAACTACCTGGCCAGAAGCTGCAGGAGACTCTCCTCTTTCCGTCTCCCATCTTGCCACAGTAGTACTGGAATTGCATGAGTACATTTCCTTGCCTGGCTGCATATAGGTTCTGGGGATTTGAACTCAAGTCTTCAGACTTACACATACGCTTCTTCCCTCCCAACCCCTAAAGGGATGATTTTTAAATTGCTGATTGTGTACTCACTATTGAAACGAAAACATTTTACAAAATAATGAATTGGTGATGCTTTAAATTTTCACTTCATGCATGTTCCCATGTGTAGTAGGAGGGTCAGGCTTTAGGAAATATTATAAAATGTAGAGCCTTGGGCAGATAAGAATAGGTACTATCTATACTAATAAATGGGCCTTTTATGCTGTTCTGACTTTACTTGTAGCTTTTTACAGTAAAGGCAGCCCAAAGATTGCTCCTGTACAATTTATTTCCACTTGTCCTTAGACCAGTTCTACTTGCCTCCCTCCCTGCCTTTCTTCCTAATCGAGCCTGGTAGACAAAATCTGAAAGAGGAACTGTTGATTGACATAGCATGTAACACCCTGAACGGGTCATGAGAAAGGTGAAAGCATATGTGCCATTTCCGTGTGTGCCATTTCCATGTGTGCCATTTCCATGTGTGCCATTTCCATGTGTGCCATTTCTGCTTCTCATTTGTGCACACTTACACATGGAAAACTCTGGTGTCGATCAGTTACATGCTATTAAAGTCCCTTGATATCCTTTCTTAAATATTTAACGGCAAGTTCCATAGTCTCCACCTGGTATGTGAGTTAGGCCAGTGGTGCCAAAGCAACTTTTTGAGAAATATTAGTCTATTTAATCACATCTCTACCAGTGAAGACCCAGAGAATGCATGCAGTAGAGAGATCTGCTTATCTCTGTTGTCTTTACATTTACCCTACTCATCTGGCCCCCAAACCAGTTCTTAAAATACAACACCTGGGCCAGGGTAAAGGTGCCTTCCATGGAGCTGGACAGCCTGAATTCCACTTCTGGAACCCACATAGTGGAAGGAAAGCACCAATTCCATAAATTCTCCTCTGACCCTCACATACATCCTATGCCACACAAAAGAAACTAATTAAAACACAGCAAAAATTTAAAGACAGCAGGTATTAACATCACATAATTAGAGTTCGGTGAAAAACACTTTAGGTGAATCATCTAGACATTAGTAAATTTTCATTCCAACTGAAAAAGGACCACATAATTTCAAAACGTGTTGTGTGCATGCATGCATGAGCATATTCATGTAGCACCAACATGTGTACTACGGTGATCCCGTGGAGGTTAGACAGTCTGGGTTGTTCATCATACCTTCCCACCTTGTCTTAGGACAGGGTGTCTTCTTCATTCCTACATACACCAGGGCAGCTTGTCCATGGGCTCACGGGGGTTCTTCTGGCTCTGTCTCCCACCTCACCAAAGAAGCAAAGAGATTACGGGGGTGTACCCCCAAGTCCAGCTTCATGTGGGTTCTAGGGATCCGTGATGGGGGAAATTATCAGCCAATCACATCCAGTTGGGGTGTGGCTACCTGAACCCCCAGTTAGATAAACGGAGGGAACACAGGTGTGCTCGCTCTCTCTCCATGCAGTGTCTTCGAACCTCCAGACCACCCATCTTTGTAGCGTGAATTTCCCCCCTTTTCAGTCATTAAAAATAACCGTTCCTATTGAGCTGGCTTGGTTATTTATTTGTGCCGACCCAATTCTTTAACACCCAACAGATCCAAACCGTTTCTTTTGCTTTCACAGCAAACCCTTCACCTCTTGAGCCATCTTGACAGTTCCAAAGCCTTGCTGTGAGAAGATTAAGATAAGAAATACACTTCCTTCAACACATAGGAGCAGCCCAGTGTATTATGAGAAACAGAGCTCTAATCATAAAACCATTCCCAAAGTGATTGAGAACTGAGGTTACGCTATGCAGGTAACCTCAATGAGAGAGAAGACAGGCTATGAGATGCCCCTGTGAAAGATGAATGGATGGCAGAACCACCACTCGGCCCTCAGAGAACTATTTCCTAA
Source organism: Ondatra zibethicus (assembly GCA_004026605.1). NCBI lineage: Eukaryota > Metazoa > Chordata > Mammalia > Rodentia > Cricetidae > Ondatra > Ondatra zibethicus. Next base: position 13,493 of record PVIU01032083.1, read on the forward strand.
GCAAGGACTCTGACTGACCTGGATGATTTCCTGTGGCTTACTTCTTCATGACTAATAGCCTTGACCAGAGAATGGAATGTAACCTTCCTCTCAGCAAGTGTTTCTGAGCCTTTATGGCCTTCTCCAACCTCTCCGTACTTCCTCTTTTCTATGAAACCATTAAGAGCACGCATGGACTTGGCGAGACTCTCTATGGCCCTCTTCTTTGGAGGAGAGGATACACTGTTAGTTCTAATAATACCACTCTCTTTAGTGACAATGCTAAAGAAAAACCTGTTTACTCAAATCATTGATAAAAACTTAGCATTCATTTTTAAGCTCCTACTGAATGGAAATTCCCACGTAAGATGGTTTTTGGAAAACAGGGAAAAGAGAATTATATTTTTAAAACTACAGGATTTAATGTCAAGTAAAAAATTTTTAGCATGATGTCTATGAAATTCATTTTTATTGAAAGGTCTCTATTGAAAATATTTTTAAATTTTTTATTT
>PVIU01032084.1:0-14039 GCA_004026605.1 Ondatra zibethicus
AAGTCTCAATTGTAATGTTGAAGCGACCAACTTTGGCTAAGGCCTAAAGTAACTGACATACCATTTTCAAGAGCAAGAAACTTTTCAAAACTATCTTACCCTGTCTTGGCAGGATATGACAGTTCTGTTTTATCCATTTACGGATACTCGGTATCTCTGTCAGTGGTTGAGGTATGGGCATTTCCTTGCCCAGAAGAAAAGCTCCAGGTGGAGTGTCTCTGGTGCTCAACATTCTCTCGGGAATAGATTGGTGTTACCAGGAGTGAGTGTGTCTCATTGTCGCGAAACTATGAAACTCTAGATTATATTAAAGGCATTTTCTACAGTTCCTTGAAGAGGTTGAAGATTATCTATCTATACTGAATATAATTTCTATGTATCTAAAGAACCTGATTAATCTAATCATAAATATAACAAACATAGATGACTACTGATCTATAATTCTCAATACCTATCTAACTTAAAGACTAAGATAATAAACAACTGTGCAATAAATGAGGACGATGACTTTCAAATATAGACAATGTATAAGTATCTTAATCGGAGGTAGTAATGTACATTGTAGTACATTGTGGAAGTTTCCCGATTACACTTCCTGTCCACTCAAGTAATATTGTTTCCCTTCTCAGATCTCTGATGGAGTTAAAGATTAAATAATGATACTTACCTTCCTCACAGTTTAGCCAAGCTTAATTTCAATGTAATACTTAGACTCCTTAAATATATATATAAGTATGGTAAATATATATATATCAATACATAACCAATGTTTCAAACAGAGGTAAAAGCATACATGCATACAATATTTAATATAATTTAACTTTTATCAATATACAGAAATCTATACCAATATGATTGTCTAAAAACAATAACTCAAAAATATAATCTTTTATCCCATCATCCCAATATCCCTCTTTTTTTTGAATCTATAAAATTCCTCCCCCATCCCTCAACCATATACCAGTTATAATCAACCCCTAATTGATGTCCCTAAGCTTGAGGGAAAACTTTGCTGGGAGAGAAACGGCCTGTGCCCAGCAGCGCAGTAGCTGCGCGGGAGCCTGGAGGGTGTTCTTAAGCCCAGAGAGCTTAGTGTGACTCTAAAAGCCACGTGGGCGCCAGATGATGATGAATTATCAAGTCGGCACAAATCAATAACCAAGCCAGCTCAATAGAAACAGGTATTTTTAATGAAAGAAAAAAGGGGAACTCACTCTACCCAAGTCGTGATCCAATCCTTCTGGTGGACACCACATGGAGAGAGCGCATACCTGTGTTTTTCCGATTTTCTACCTGGGGTCCCAATAGCCACACCCCAACTTGATGTGATTGGCTAATGGCTCTTCCCCCATCAGTAGCCCCTCTATTCCAATATACTAAATTCAAAAGTACTGATGTTTGAGAAGTATGTAGATTTTTAATGAAAAGATAAGACCAAAGTATCTTGGCACTTTTTTTCTTGTATATAAGAAACTGAAAATCCAAGAGCTGGATTCTATGTCTGTGGAGCAGAGTAGCTCCAGGGAATGTGCTGACTTGAGGTCTGCCCTTCCTACATTCTAACTCGTGTTTGCTCCACTTGGCGTGTGCTCACTAGGGATGGGAGGTCCCAGTCCCCAAACCCTGATCCAGGAGTGACCATAACTGAGTGGAAAATTTCTACAACCTTTCAGTAATGAGCCTATCTCCAACTTACTTATTCAGATTCACGAGAGATAACAGGAGTAACTATGTATAAAAGCACTCTAGAAGATTCTAACGCTGCTTGAGATTAGATCTACTGAAATATGTTTCCTCACTCTATGAAGGACCAGGGCTAGGATTTATTGCTTTAAGTCACAGACTTATAACTTTCTTTGGTCCTATACAGGAACCTAATCCTAAAATCTTGCCCCCTTGGAAAGGGAAGAACAAAAAAGGCTAGATAGAGAACAACTAAAATAAATGGTTTGCTACAGACATGATTAGCAAAGTGAGAAGTATAAACAGAAAAGTTGACTCTTCTCTTTAACAGTGTACATCTGTGTAAATTGCTAAACAACCTTATAATTGTACATATGAGCTATATATGGGTTTATTTCACTATATCACTAAAACTGCTTGCAAAATGCCATGGTTATCTTGTTCACATGTTATTGTGTTACAGGTAATATGGCTGACATTTTTAAACATTGTCCTCGTTTTCTTTCATTACTGAGATAAAATGCTGACCAACAGCAACTTGGCTACCTTTCCACATCAGTCTACCATTGAGGAGGCCAAGGCAGGAACTGAAACAGAAGCCAATGGAATAATGCTACCTACCCACTGGCTTGCTCAGCTTGCTTTCATATACAAGTCAGGATAACCTGCCCAGAGAGATCAGCCATAGTGGGCTGACCCTTAAACATCAATCATTGCTCAGGAAAATACCCCTAGGCTTGCCTACAAGCCAATCTAATGGAGGCATTTTCATAGCTGAGATGCCCTTTTCCCACTCAACTCTTCATCCTGTCTAGCTGACAACTATCAAGCTCAGACGTTATGATACTGGGGGAAAACATAAGTAAAATTTCATGCACAAAGTCTAAGTCAAGTCAGAATCCACTGCAGCCACATCACAACAAAAAGCGTTTACGATCTACATAAAGTTATTTTTAAGCTCATTTTCTTCTGCTTCATCTGCGTTGGGATGTTCAGGTCTTGCTGTTGTAGAACCACTAGTTTCTGGTGCTGCCATATTGTTCTAATGTTGTTCAGTGTATTCTTACACTGCTGTCTACTGAAGCATAATTAAATGAAGCATGATTAATAAAAACTCAAGGTCAGAAATTGAGGTTCAACCTGAGGACCCAAAAAGCAAAACAGCCAGCCACTGGCTCTTACCTCTACCTCAGTTTGAAATGGTGATCCTGCTCCCAGGAATCTCAGAATGAGACTGTGTGAGAGCTCCCCTCCCCTCCCCCCCCCCCCCGTTTTATATTCCTCTCTAGGTAGGGCTGGGATTAAAGGCAAGCACCACCCAATTTCTATGGCAACTAGGGTGGCTCCTGGGATTAAAGGTGTGTGTTACCATAATCTGGTCTATAAGACTGACCAGTGGGGCTGTTTACTCTCAGATCTTCAGGCAGTCTTTATTTATTAAAACACAATTGAAATGCCACCACAGCCTACCTCAATCAACTCTCAATTCTACCTCCCTTTCCAAAGAGTTATAAAGTTTAGTCTAGGTTTATTCAAACCTCAGAGAAAAGTAAGAAAGATAACATTTTCCAGTTGGCTTTAAGTAGTAAACAAAGATGGGTCAGGTAAGTCGCTCAACTTTAGCACCAAGGTTGCAAAGCTGATCCTGAAGTGAGCCCCTGAAGTTCCCAGGTAAAGCAGCACATGCAGCAGGAGGACAAAGGTCTTCACACTGCCTTCCTGCAAGGCAGAAATTTCTTTGGTCAAATGTTAATTTAGATCACATCTTGTGCCAAGTGTTAAATGTTTGGCCGATGTAGTCTGACTCTGGACTACCTGTCAAACAAAGAGAAGGACCCTGAAGCCGTCAAATTCAGTTCCATGTGGAAAACAAATGCCCCATTCTCCAGAAACAAGGATTTGGCAGGCCTCAGACAGAGCTTGGAAGGAAGAAAACAAAAGCGTATCTGGTTTTATTCTGATCGTTTAGCTTAAGGCATCTTTTATAGAATTGATCGCTTTGTTTTTCTGCCTTTGCCACCAATTCTTCTCTCCTACATTAAACCCCACACATGGCAAACATGAGTTAATTAAGCATTATATTACATCGTATTAATATAAATGTTTCAGATGCTCCTCCTTAAACCATGATGGCATAATTACTATTTCCCTGAAGGAGAAATTAATTTACATTGTTAACGGAAGTACTTAGAAACAAACACATTTAAATGTTTAACCATCAGTTTGAAAGGAGCAGATTAAAAGAAGTGAGATTTTAATCAAAACATTAACATTTAGATGGTCCAGAAAGGTAATGTGGAGAGGCGAGCGTGTGCTTTTGCCATTTTAATCATTCTGAAAGGGCCTTCCAAATAACCTCATTCACTTTCGCGCAAAGAACAGAGCCACGAATGCTGTCAATATCCCACTTTGCCTCCTAGCAGTCTGATCATGAATATCATCAAGAAAGCATTTCTTCCAGCTCATCAATCTCTCTTCCTTCAATAAGTTAAAACTTCACAAGCATCAACAAGCAACTCCGATGTGAAATAATAGCAGGGCTAATGCCACGAGGCTGCGAGGCGCTTTCGGCAATTACACGGTGCCTCTGCACACCGACAGTATGCACAAACCGTGGTTCTCAACCTTCACTGCACATCTGAGAAGCTTTAAAATTCTAGTGCCCCAGAAATTCTAAAACTTGCAGAAATTCTAATTTAATTGATCCTCGAGCTACAGCCTGAGCACCAGGGTTTTGCTATAATCTCTTTGGGTGAATTCAATCTGCAGCTCAATGCCAGAACCCATCAGACATGACTACAAAAAGGCCTGCAGTCAAGTAAAGCTAAGCTCACTCACTTGATACAGTGAGAGAGACACCAGGAGAACTTGGAGTTTCTCAGTAAGAAGGAAGATTCTGCATGGTTTCATGGAAGGATTAGGAAACAGAACTGTTTGGAAATGAAGGGCATCAAGAAATGGTAGAAAATTAGTGATGGGGTACCCTGATTTTCTTCCACAGAAGACATAGACTACGTGATGACAGAGGTCACTTAGAGGACATTGTTCTCTCATAAGCACGGTATATTTGTGCTCTGGTAAACCTCATGGTCTTGTGTCAGAAAGCCCAGCTTTCATTTTCAGAACTGATTTAATACAGGCATTTCTAATATCTTCACAGGGTTGAGAAGCACTGACTTAAGCAAACTGAAAATCCTCCCTGGATATAGGTACTACCCAGTTGTGTGCCTGTCACCCACAGGTTAAATCTGACTGACTAGGTAAATGCTGGATTTCTCCAAGCCAGAAAACTTCCCAAATCAGGGCCTTCTCAGATGAAAGTATGTACCCATTTTCCCTTAATAGATTGTCCTGATTTGATTTCTGTTGATGTGATTAATACCATAGCCAAAAGCAACTTGGGGAGGAAAAGGATTGTTTTTCTTACAGGTTAGAGTACAACATCAAGGGAAACCAGGGCAGGAACTCAACGAAGGCCCTGGAAGCGGGAGCTAAAGCAGAGGCCATGGAGGACTGCGGCTTCCAGGTTTGCTCCACTTAGCTATTTCTGTACAGCCCAGGCCCACTTATCCAGAGATGCCGCTCCCCACAGTGGCCTGTGCCCTCTTACATCAACTGGCAATCAAGAAAACGCCTCACAGACAAGGTCCAGGCCTATCTGGTTTAGGAAGTTGCTCAGTTGAGATATCCTCTTCCTAGGAATGTCTGCGTTTATCAAGCAGACAAAAACTATGGCCTAGATTATCAAGTTATGGCTACACAATTCAATTATAAGTAAATACATATTACAAAGACTAGCCAAACCTAGCATTTTAAAAGAAAACTGATGTAAAATAGCTCACTTTATAGCCATTAATTTTAAAACACTCATCACACTGCCTTGAAACTCATACTCTACTGATTCTCTTCATGCGCTGAGCTCTCATTTCACTCTTCATTTTGTCTTTTATATATCTATAATTTTCATGCCTGCCTGAGGCAGAAAATTATCATAAGACAGTGACCCTAGGAGAAAGAATTTTATTGACTTAGCTGTTTCCAAGTAGAATTTGCAATACCTTCATGGAAACCATTGTTAATTTTCATGATTACTAGTTCACAGTTGCCATAGCATAACATTGCACGTAAGAAGTGTGCGACTTCTCATTAGAGAAATGCTTTTGACAATATGTTGAAGACTTACCTAAAACTTTCACAAGAAATAAGAAAGGATAGCAATCATTTACTCCAAAGTGAAGGATAATAGTTGTTTTCAAGGAAAGTTGAATGCTTAACTCTTCTCTGGTAATCAGGAACACTTGCTTGCTTTCTGAAGAAGCCTGCATGGTCATCAGTTGTACTTTGTGTCTCCCTAAAAATAAGATTCCCCTACCACTTTGAAAGTGAGAAAATATGTCATCTTTGATGTATATTGTTAAGGTCCTGGAGAAGTCCCACAAAAGACCACCATCCATGTATGCAATCAGCAAAACAGTTTATTATTCCAGCATCAGCCATCTTATAGGAAGGCAAGATGGCAACAACTCAGAGAGGCCTTCACAGGCTCCTCTTAAGCACAGCAAAAGGGTGGTCCTAAGGCAATTAGCTCCTCTCAGATATGATTGGCTTAAGCAAGTAGCAATCATGATGGTATGTTCTAATTGGCTAGCGTTAATTAGGGGCTGGTCAGGGCCACAGTTTTGTGTTTTGGGGCAGGTCTGAACAAGTCTCAGGCTTTGTCCTTATTTGGTTATCACCTTGAGCTTACTGATTGTGGAGGCTGGTTCAGGCCTGGCCTAGTACTGCACGCACCAGGCTTCCTCCTGGCTGTCGGAGATGTGGGAGATTGATTGTCCTTTGTCTATGGTTCTTCCTCAGAAACTGCTTGCTCAGTCTCAGGAAACTGAAATGGAGGCCTGATCCCTGAGAGAAGGCTGAGCAGCCTGAGAGTTATGGTGTCTACTCAGTGCTTTCACTATCAAAGGTACTAGAAATAACCATACTCAAGCCTTCCTGTTTCATCCACATCACCTACCTCTCTGGTTTGTATAGACAGAGAATACCAGTTTTCCTAGCCTAGATTTTGTTCATCCACTGTGGTTAAAGAGAGCCCAGAATTATCTTGATTCTGAAACTGCCTAGGAAAACTAAAGATTTAAGAGAGAAAGATGTTTAAAACCAGAAGATTATGAATTCAAGGTGCATTTAACAGATAAGAGAGAAGAAAGACAAGATTGAATAAATAAACAGCATTGGCTGACCCGGCCAAGCTGTGAAATAGAGCATTGTCCACCTGCTGTCACACCATCCACCGAAATGGCTGGACCTTTTTGGTCACTCTAGTTCTGTCACCAGATGCAGGCTGCCCTGGAAAGGGCACAGCATTGAGCAAAACCATCCATCTCTTTTCAGCCAAAACTGGCCCTAAAGGAGCAAGCAGCTGAAAACACTGTGCTGGCCACCCTCTTCTCAACTGGACAGCATATCCTTTCCTGACAGACTCTAAAGTGTGTATTCACGTCTACTGGAACAGTTTTGAGAATACGGATAAGGTGTGCGGTGCCTGTTGACTTTCCAATATGACACCCCACACTAAATTTCCCACCTAGAGAAGGGTAGATCTAAGTAAGTGTGGATCTTCCACAGAAATCATTTCCTGGAAATTTCCAGCATAGAGATGCAGACCCAGAAGATGTAGCTCCCACACACCACTACATCTGAAGAATAAATCAGAAAGAGATGAAGTACAAAGGTTCTCACCTCATCAAAAAGATGGTGCTGTCTGTAAGGAAGTGTGGAATGGAGATAAGTCAGAAATGCCACAGGAGATGCTGACTCTGCCTCCGCATGGGGGGGGGCTCACAGGATGAGAGGTAAAGGGTGCCCCTACCCTACACCAACTGAACCACAGAACTTAACAGTTAATACAGTAAGCCCTATTATCATTTCTAAGTCTCTAGTCATAATTCAAAATTCTCATAAGTATAATGGCATTTCTCTACATGCTTGCTTATAAATATTCCATTTAAAAGTTTATTTTCTAGAGAGATGGTTGCTTTGGTTGGATGTTAAGAAATTGGAAGTTGAAGTGTACTCTTACTATAGCTGCACAGAAAAGAACAGATTTATTTATGAAGTCAGGAGTAACAGTAACACTTGTTAGATTCTCTGTGCTGTGCTCTCTTATATAAAAGTCACAAAGGAGATTTTAGTAGCTGTAACAAAGTGACCTGTGCTCCAAGTGGCAGTTCCACAACCACACTATCCATCCTTATTTCTCTTTCAGTCAGCCACACGCTTCTTGACCCCAGCAGTCCTGCCTATGCAGCTGCCCCCGATGGGAAGTGCTTTCAAACCCAGGGGGCAGGAAGCAGATGTAGCCATGGAGATGCCCACTTCTCAGTGAAGTGTCAAAGAGAACTCTCAGGGTCACCAAAAGGTATAAAACACAGCTCAAAGGAAGAGCATCAAGTATGTCTTATTCTCAGGCAGCCAAATGTGCCCTCTTGTGAGTAGCCGGCCAGTCCTTCTGCTGCAATAGCGCAGAATAAAGGCAGTTTTCATTTTCAGACTTGATCTACAGATACGTAATTATGACAAGAGAAAGATCACAAACTGTTAACATGTAGAAACACATGCAACTGAGACTAGACAGTCTTTTAGAAATCATTCTAGACTGACGAGCTAAAGACTGCCAAAGAGATTTTTCTAAAACATGCTTTCTACAAGCCCTTCCTGAAATAGGTGGGACATTGTAGGGTTTTTTTTAACTGTTCTGGGTGTCTGCCACCCAGCTCCCAAATAAATACACAGAGACTTATTCTTACTTTTGAATTGCCAGCCTTAGCTTGGTTTGTTTCTAGCCATTTTCTTAAATTTATAAATTTTTTAAAATTATCCTATCTACCTTTTGTCTCTTGGCTTTTACCTTTCTCTATTCTATATATATCTTTCCTTACTTCTATTCCGTGGCTGGAATAACTAGTCCCTAGTGTCTTCCTCTCCTCCTTTTCTCGCTCCTCCCTCTCTCTCTTCTATCTTTTCCCTCTGTACGGCACCCCCACCTGTCCCCCTCCTGCCTTGCTTGGCCAGTCAGCTCTTTATTAGACCAATCAGGTGTTTAAGACAGGAAAAGTAACACAGCTTCACAGAGTTAAACAAATGCAACATAAAAGAATGTGACATATCTTTGCATCATTAAACAAATATTCCACAGCATAAACAAATGTAACATATCATCAACTAACATTCCACAACAGTACATAATTAAGCAAAACACGGATCTAAGTTGGATCTGCCTGTGTCTTCCTCAACCTAACATTTTAACAATATTCAACAAAGTGTGGACTTATGGCCATCTACCATACAAGCTCAAAGAACTTGCTAGAACTGCAGGTAGAAAGACATGGCCCAAGAGTCTAAATATCCAGCAAGTTCCCCCAGATGATCCTGTGCACACTATTCTCTGAGAAATCCTGTGAGAAGACTGGAAACGCTCAGACAGAAAATCCAGAATTCAAGTTCAAAGGGAAGATCCTACAGCTCTCACTTGCCATTCATTTGGGAAGACACAAGAGAAAATAAAAATTATCATTCAGTCAAAAAATACCATATTGTTTGCTCGCCACATCCAGTGCTAAAGAATGGAGTAAAAAGTAAAGTGCAAAGGACATTGTAACACCCAGCCTAGAGCCACCTCATTTTAGGCTGAGCACATCACTATGAACTAAAATAGAAATTCAGGGCAAAAATTCAACTTTTGCTGAAAACCAAGTAATAAAAGCATTTAAAATATGCCACATGTGGAACTGGATGTATCTCTGATTCTTTTGCCTGCTTGAGACTCTTTCCTCCTAGTTGGTTGCCTTGTTTGTCCTCAACATGAGTCTTAGTATCTCTTTGTTTTCTCCTATGTGGCTGTCATCTATGGGAGGCCTGCTCTTGTCTGAAGAGGAAACAGAGGGGGAGTGGATCGGGGGAAAGGGGAGGAGGGGGGGAGAGGAAATAGTGGTTGGGATCTCTTGTATGAGAGAAAAATCTATTTTTGATTTTAAAAATCTGAGGCATCAAGTGTAGAAAGACCTACACATGACTACTTTAAAATAAGAGGTTCTCTTGAAATAAGAGATCAAAGCTCAGCTATGACTCCCATCCCACTGAGTCAGTTCTTTCTACCAGGAACAGAAAGCTGGTGAACTTTTGATCTGTCCTCCCTTCTTCTGAAAGCAAAGATCTAAACACTGTTATCAAATAAGCTCATGAAGAGAAGATGAAAGTATGACACATAAGTCACTGTTGATTTTCCATGCACTCTACAGAAAGACACTACACATCATGCCCACTCCATACAGCTATCAGAACCCACTAGGAACATCCCCAGGCTTGCTATAATAAGCTAGGCTTACTTAAGAATAAGTATCTGAGCTGGTTCTGACAGATATTAACACAAATAGGTCTATGTTATAAGGTATCACAGATATAAAATTCCACATCACTTTCATAGCCTCAATTTATACAGAAAATTTTTATGGCAAGAGAGGTAGCCCAAAAGATGAACACAAGCCCAATGACCTGAGCTTGATCCCACAGTAGAAGGAGAAAACTGACCCTCAAAAGTTGTCCTCTGACTTCCGTATGCCCTCCATGGAGTACATGTGCACACACACAAATTTCCACATGCCTTTCATGATACACATGTGCACATACATAAGTGCACACAGAATAAAAAAAATTTAAAATATTATGTGAACTATTTGTGTTCATAATTTTATGCTACATATTAATTTTAAAACTTTAAATCTAACTTAGTTAGATTTATATGGGGTGTGGTTTAAACATGAAATGTCTCCTGTAGGCCCTTCTAAGGGAACTCTTGGTCCCCAACTCATTGTGCTGCTTGGGAGGGCCGTGGGACTTTGAGGAGTTAGAGCCGCTCTGGAGGAAGTGGGTGACTAGGAATGGGCACTGAAGTTGTATGGCCCCACCTCACTTCCTGTTCACTCTCTGCTTCCTGTCGCAGGTACTGGCCTCACACTCCATGCCTTCCCTGCTGTGATGGGAAGTATCCCGGCACGCAAGAAAGCCAAAATAACCCTTCCTTCCTTCCTCAAACTGTGTATTACTGAATATTTTGTCACATAAGTTACTGATACATGTGGTTCTATCAACATATTACCCAACCCCAAAATAACAAAAGCACACACTGAAAAATAATTTAAAACTGAAAAAAATGTTTAAGTACTGAAATGGTCAAATGACGGAGATTTTTCTACATCTGTTAATGTTTAATGATGGCAAATAGTACTTTATAACATGCACATTTAGAGCTAGTTTCTTTTTTTAAAGATTTATTTTTAATCATGCATCTCTGTGTATATGTACACATGAGTGCAGGTGCCCACTAAGGCCAGAGCGGTCACTGGATCCTCCAGAGCTGGAGTTACCGGTGGCCGCGAAACACCCGACATGGGTGCTGGGGACTGAACTTGGTACTGCTCTGGCTGCTTGCTCTCTTGCCAGGCCTTAAAGTTATTTTCTTAGCAATGGTTTTATTGTATGACAAAATAGAATTTTTTAGGTACAAATACATTCCAAAGTGATCATCCGTGGTGGCCACTGTTTCCCTTTAGCTAATGTGTCCTTCCCTGCAATGTGCTTTATTTTTAGGCTGGTTCAACTCTATATTCTTTTAAACATTCATAGTGTTCAAAGGTTTTGCTACCAAAAAAAAATCAGGCTTTTCTTTTCCTTCTTCTTTCTCACCGTAACCCCATAAATTCTAAGCACAGGTGCCCACTCCAGCTCCCATTATTCTCAATAATCCTGACTAACTGACTTTGAAAGCACATTGCTTTAGCGCATTAATTTCCACGGGGGCACCTTTTTTTCCCACACCTGACTCTCCTACCCTGAAATTTTATATCCATTCTAACTAACGGTTTTCTAGGTAATAAATTATATATGACATCTGTCTTGTCCTCATTTTTTAAATCCCTGTACCTCTTAAAAGCCTTGTTAATGCCCTCACTGTAGAAACTAGGCCACCTCTGGAGCTGCCTTCACGCAGGGCTTGTCCTGATACCATTTTCTGTCTGTCTCTTTCTCCTCCATTCTGAGTCCTTCTTCCATCTTTCCTTCCAGTAAATATATATATATATATATTTATATATATATATATATGTGTATGTATGTAAAAAGCCTCTTTTTACTTCCTGCCTTCTCCTTCAGGCCCCACATCACCAGTCCTGAGTTGGTAAAGAGTGAACATTTCATCCTCCGCCACAATTGTGACCTTTCTGTTTTTAAATATAACTGCCCTACCTGGTGACATAATCTGCCATGCATCACACCAGTTCCTCCCACAAGAGCATTTACACTCGGTCCCTTAGAACACTGTTGTAGACTGGGACACTTACAGTCATGCCTTAGTTCTCAAACTTGCTTTTGTGCTAACTTTGAAAATCAAATGGAAGATGGTAGGGTTCCTTCATATTTATATCATTAATATTTAGTCTTACTGACTATCAAAGACCTAGTAGATAAATAAAAACTTCTCTTTTCTATGTGATACAAATTCAGCAGAAGATACAAGAATCCTGCTCTCTTTATGAAGTTTGCTAATATGCACAATGTGATTATTCACTGATAATGTCAACTGGACAGGTTAAAGAATCTCCCAGGAGGCAATCCTTTAGTCACACCTGTAAGGGGTTATCTAACATAGGTTAGCCTTTAGTCACACCTGTAAGGGGTTATCTAACATAGGTTAGCCTCTGGGCACACCTGTAAGAGGGTATCTAACATAGGTTAGCCTCTGGGCACACCTGTAAGAGGGTATCTAACATAGGTTAGGCTCTGGGCACACCTGTAAGAGGTTATCAAGCATAGGTTAGCCTCTGGACACACCTGTAAGAGGTTATGTACCACAGGTTAGCCTCTGGGCACAGCTGTAAGAGGTTATGCACCACAGATTAGCCTCTGGGCACACCTGTAAGAGGTTATGTACCACAGGTTAGCCTCTGGGCACACCTGTAAGAGGTTATCAAGCATAGGTTAGCCTCTGGACACACCTGTAAGAGGTTATGTACCACAGGTTAGCCTCTGGGCACACCTGTAAGAGGTTATGTACCACAGGTTAGGCTCTGGGCACACCTGTAAGAGGTTATGTACCACAGGTTAGGCTCTGGGCACAGCTGTAAGAGGTTATGTACCACAGGTTAGCCTCTAGGCACACTTATAAGACGTTATCCACATAGCTGAGCCCCTGGGCATGCTTGTGAAGATCGTGGAGATGAGTCTGCGCCCCAGTTGTGGACCGTGCCGTCCCTCGGGCTGTGGTGCTGAACGGAATCCCTCTCGGCTTTCTGACTGCACATGATGTGACCAGCTGCCTCAAGACATCCGCACCAGAACTGACTCCATCCTATAACTGTGAGCTAATGGGAGACATTCCTGTTTCTAAACTTGATTTTGTCAGTAAGAAAAGTAACTAATGCATAGAACAATGTCATATTTCTTATTAAATAATTATTACAAATAAATGCTAATATCCTTGATAATATAATCACTAAGTATTACTTTACATATATCATTATGAAATAGTTTTACCATAGTTAATTAAATTCACTATTCTTTTGTCAAAAAGACAAACCCTGTTTGTTGTTGTTTTCCTTAGGGTTTGTTTTTTGCTTGTTTGTTTTATTTCAGCTTTGTTTTTTTTAATTAGGCTCAATGAATATAAAATTATTCAGCCAAGATATTACAAATTTTATGTATACTCTCAATTCTGCACTCATAATTTCACTGAATAATGAATTTGTCTTTCATACACAAATCAGCCTCTCAGTGGTGCAATACTGCAGCCCAGGACAGTCTGGGACCTGCCAACACTTATACATGCACGAGTCAGAAATGCGGTCACTCCAGGAACTTTAAGACCTTGAAGAAAGACATCGAGGAGGACACCAGAAAATGGAAGGATCTCCCATGCTCCTGGATTGGAAGGATCAATATAGTAAAAATGGCAATTCTACCAAAAGCCATCTATAGATTCAATGCAATCCCCATCAAAATCCCAACAAAATTCTTCATAGACCTTGAGAGAACAATAACTAACTTTATATGGAAAAACAAAAAGCCCAGGAGAGCCAAAACAATCCTATACAATAAAGGAACTTCAGGAGGCATTACCATCCATGACTTCAAACTCTATTACAGAGCTACAGTAATGAAAACAGCTTGGTATTGGCATAAAAACAGAGATGTTGACCAATGGAATCGAATAGAAGATCCGGATATTAATCCACAAACATATGAACACGTCATATGTGACAAAGGGGCTAAAATTATACAATGGAAGAATGAAAGCATCTTCAACA
>PVIU01032085.1:0-13969 GCA_004026605.1 Ondatra zibethicus
AGATTTTGTGAGATGATTCAGTAGTGACTACTCTAGTGGTATAGGAAGAATAAGGAGCCATCACACACTGGAGATAAGAATATTGGGTAGCAGCTAATTTGGAAGTAGATCATCTTTCAGAAGGTTAAACAGAGTCCTATGCCACCCAGCAATGCACTCATAGTCACATGCTCCAGATAAAGAGCCACATGAACTAACTCATACACAGACTTTCAAAGAACATGACTTACATTCTCAAATAGACACTTCCTCCTATTTTTTGGTGAAGGCATAAATAGATACATATTCATAGGTTATTCATACAGTGACTGCTCTTTGTCCAATTTCATTAATCATGATAATTATAAAAATAGACATGTCTATGTTAATTGATATTTTATTATCACTATTGCTAAATTCAGTGATTAAATTTTTATTTTTATGGAACAATTAGCATACAAAATCATGTATCTGAAATAATAGTTTAATATTTTTAACAGAATTATTTTATTTCTTGCCATATTCTGGCTAGAATGTACTGTATAAACTGGCTGTTTGAAGTGTCCTGACTTTTGTCCTGATCAGACAAAGAAATTAATAGTTCATGAGTTGTGTGATGTTAAGTGAATGTGCATGTTTTCTTATTTTCATTAAGGACTTCTGTCTGGTTGGAATGGCCTCATTATTTTTGCTGTTTTGGAAAGATTTCTGAAGCATCATTGAATTGGCCAGAAACTTGTCAAAATATTTTTCTGTTTTAATTGACATTATTTTATTTTATTGTCTCTTATTCTGCAGATATCATTTAATATTTTGATGTTATAATATATTATAATACTGAGAAAAATTAGAACTGTTTGTTATTTATAATCTTTTTAATGATACTGAATTTGTTTTGTTAGTATTTCTTACCAATTTTATAGATATAGTTTAGGAGATATTTCTCTATAATTTTACATTCTTATATTATCATTTGTTTCTTCTGGTTTTGTTTGCTGTCCCAGAAATAGTAACTTATATATTCTTTATTCTTTGATATGTGTTGGTGGTTACAAGACCACAGGGGTTCTTTCACGTGCAACATGTGAGTTCTACTTTTCAGCTATATCCAAATGTCTCTTAAATTTTTGAAAGGTTTAGTATTGATTGATTTGTCATATGTAAAATGCACCAATTATATTCTGGTCTTTGATTCAGTTTCATTCATCCTCCTGTCTGGTTTTATGTCAATACCAGGCTGTTTTCAGTACTCTATCTCTATAGTAGAATTTGAAGTCAGGGATTGTGATGCCTCCAGAAGTTCTTTAATTTTACAGGATTCTTTTGGCTATCCTGGGTTTTTTGCTTTTCCATATAGAGTATTACGTTTTAGAGGTCTGTAAAGAATTTTGCTGGGATTTTGATGGGCATTGCATTGAATCTGTGGAGTGTTTTTGATAAGATTGCCATTTTTACTCTGTTAACTCTACCTACCCAAGAGCATGGGCAATCTTTACATTTTCTGGTGTCTTCTTCAAATTATGTTTTCAAATATTTAAAATTCTTATCATGCAGGTTTTCTACTGTTTTGTTAGAGTAACTCCAATATATTTTATGTTATTTTTGGTTATTGTGAAGAGTGATGTTTCCCTGATTTTTTTCTCAGCCTTATCTGTATAAAGAAGGGCTACTGATTCTTGAGTTAATCTTATATTCTGATATGTTAGTAAAGGTATTTATAAGTTGTAGAAGTTCTTTGATAGAAATTTTGGGGTCACTTATGTATACTATCATATCATCAGCAAATCGTGAGAGTTTGATCTCCTCTTATCAGATTTGTGTACCCATGATCTCCTTTTGTTTTCTTCTTTCTCTATCTAGAACCTCATGTACTATATTAAGTAGATATGAAGGGAGTATACAACCTTGTTTTGTTCCTCATTTCAGTGGGATTGCTTTGAGCTTCTCTCCATTTAGTTTAAAGTTAACTGTTGCATTGCTTTTGTTTACGTAATTGCATTTATTTTGTTTACATAAGTTCCTTGTATCTCTGCTCTCTCTAAGACTTTTATCATAAAAGTGTGGAATATATACACATTAGAGTACTACTCAGCAGTAAAAAGCAATGACATATTGAATTTTGCATGCAGATGGGTGGAAATAGAAAACACTATCCTGAGTGAGGTAACCCAAACCCAAAAAGACGATTATGGTATGTACTCACTCATTAGTTGACTCTAACCATAAACAAAGGACATTAAGCCTATAGCTCACAAGCCTAGAGAAGCCAAATAGCAAGTTATCTGAAAGGGTTCATACTGTTGAATTTGATGTTCAGAAGTTATCACAAAGTTTTGATAAGGTAACAGAATGTACCTCCAGGATGGCAATCTACACGATATCCAAGAAAAGTTCAAGAAGGACATGTTATCTTTGAAGGGAAACATTAACACCTTGGAATTACAGGTACAGAATGGGGACCAAAAAATTGATACCTTAGTGAAATCACTAGAAACATATCCAGATGAAGAGATTCAGGCTTTATGAGAGACAATGATTAAAAAGATTTGAAATGATTGAAGAAACTATTGGAGCTGGTGAACAGAGTAAGAAGGCACAAGGACAGAAAACAACATCACCACTGGCTGTCAGAACTGGTTTACCCAGGGTTTTAGCATCATACCCTGTAATTTACTCTGACAAAGCATCAATTTCTAAAGGCTCAAAGGGAGCCAAAGAAGGTACATGGACACCAATAGGAATGAATGATCTAAAAGAAATTAAGCAAGCTGTCATTAATTATGGCTTGCACTCTTCATTTGTTAAGGAAATGATAAGGACTTGGGCTTCTAATGTCAGAGCTACACCCATGATTTCTCTCAGTTAGTGTCTGCAATATTGGATGATGGACCTTCCTTGATGTTTTGAATTTATTTCCTAGAAGAATCCAAACATATGGAACAGCAAGGAAGAGCAAAAGGTGTGGAGGTTTCCCAAGAACAAATTCTTGGCATAGGAGCATATGCTGATCCACAGGTCCAAGCTCTTGAATGCTTGGGATAGGATACAAGAACTAAGGAAAAGAGTTGAGTCATAAACCAGGGCTAGGCAGGGACAGAGAGAACCCTTTACTAACTTTTTGCAAAGATTAATTAAGGCTCTGCAAATAGGAGTAACAGACCAAGAAGCTAGACGAATAATTCTTGAATCTCTGGCTTTTGAAAATGCAAACTTAGAATGTAAAAGGGTAATTGGGCCTTTAAGGTCTAGATAAGCACCTATAGATGAATGGATTCAGCATACGATGAATGGTGAGACGTTTGGCTATAATGATGAATGTTGGGTAGGAGAAGTGATTTCCAAAGCAATGAGGAGACATCAAACTGCCAAACGTTTAAATTGTGGTAAATTAGGGCATCTGAAAAGGGATTGCAGACAAGGAATTTCTATGAATAATATTTTAATGATTGTTCTGTCTCTTTAAGAGACAAGCCATGCCCACTTCTTCCCCCATCTGCTGAGGCAGGCTGATCTTCAGCTTCCATCCTCAGCTCTTTCTCTTTTCTGTCTTCCTCTCAGAGAGGCAGCTTCTGCTTCTCTCTCCACCCTTCCCCTTCCCCTGTTTCTCTCTCTCTCCTCTCTCTCTCTGTCTGTCTGTCTCTCTGCTCTTCTCCCCTTCACCCTTCTCCCTCCATAACCCCCTAAATAAATATCCAACTTTACTCTGCCTGGCATGCCTATCCATGTCTCTGTCTCTTGTCTGCCTGCCACATGTCTCCCTGCCTGGGACCAGCCAATGCTCAGGGACTGGCAGCTGTCTCTGCCTGGGACTGGCTGTTGTTAGGGCCCACTGCCTGCCACCACATGGCCCACTACAACCACTTGGGGACCTACAGCATTTCTGCTGCCTACTGCTGCTGGGAATCCTGCAGCATTTTTAATTTTTCCATTACAAATATCTCCTCTGGGAATGACAAAAATAGGAGACCTCAGCCTTTAGGTATATGTAGGAGGTGTGGTCAAGGCCGATATTAGACCAATGAATGCA
Organism: Ondatra zibethicus; assembly: GCA_004026605.1. Taxonomy (NCBI): domain Eukaryota; kingdom Metazoa; phylum Chordata; class Mammalia; order Rodentia; family Cricetidae; genus Ondatra; species Ondatra zibethicus. The sequence continues at coordinate 4,007 of PVIU01032085.1, forward strand.
GGACAACAACAGACAGACAAGGCAACCCAATACCATCGGGAAACCCCTTGAGGGGCCTCTCACAGGCCCCCAAGCCAAAAGTGGCCCAATCATTCCCAGTTACAGTGGAGAATGTGTCTTACCAAGAAAATTTAAAAATCCAATGCCTTCTATAAAAAGCAATACAGGTCTAAATGCTGGGTTAAATGTGGAGAATGAGTCAAAAATCTAGCAGGACAGAATAAATGTATATTTTAGCAGACTTCTATTAACGATCAAAGACCAAAGATAAGAGTCTATATAAATGGAATCTTTAATGAAGGCTTATTACACATGGATGTGGATGTAAGTATCATTACTCCAGAATCTTGGCATCCAAATTGGCCTCTTCAAGAGGTAGATGTTCAGTTTCTGGTAATTGGAACCCTATCTCGTGTAAAACTAAGCACGAGAGAGGTTGAATGTATAGGGCCTAAAGGGCAAATAGGAAGACTTAGGCCATATATAGCAAATTTAGGAATAAATTTATGGAGCCGTGACCTGCTACAGCAATGGAATACCCAGATTAACATTCCTGTAGTCCCAGGAACTCATAATTCTGGGAAGGATATAATGAGGTATTATGGTAAAATTTCACCAGCCATTCAGGCTGCACAAGAACATATAGCAACTAGCAAACCTTAATAGGTACCAACAGCCTTACCTTTAAAATGGTGAACTGAGAAGCCAATATGGATCAAGCAGTGCCTGCTTATAATAACTCTCAGCCTTCTAGAAGATATCAATGGACTGTCCTCCCACAGGGAATGCTCAATAGTTCCACATTGTGCCATTGGAAATAATTCGTAAGCACTTTCCTAAGTCTATAATTTACCATTACATGGATGACATTTTGTTGTCTGGTTCAAATACAGATACTTTAGAAAGGATGTTTGAAGAAGTAAAGAAAGTCTTGCCTAAATGGGGATTACAAATTGCTCCTGAAAAGATTCAAAGAGGAGACTCTGTTAATTGCCTAGGTTACAGAATAGATTTACAGAAAATTAGAACACAAATGCACAAATTAGGAGAGACCGGATACGGACTCTTAATGACTTTCAAGGATTGTTAGGAGACATTTCCAGTCTATGACCAGATGTTGGGATAATACCTGATCTAATAGTTAATTTAAACAAAACCTTAGATGGTGATAAAGATTTGAATAGTCCCAGAGAATTAACATCTGAAGCAGCAAAGGAACTGACAATGGTTGAAGAAAAATTACAGGAGGCACATGTTTATAGGGTGAACCCAAATCTTAGATGTATCCTAGTCATATTGCCTTCCAGAATTTCTGCTATAGGGATTTTGATGCAGAGGGAAGATATTATTATAGAATGGATTTTTCTACCACATAAACCAAGTAAAAAATTAAAAACTTATGTGGAAAAAGTCTCTGAATTAATTATAAAAGGTAAACTGAGACCCAGCAGAAATTATAGTGCCTTTCACTACAGATGAAATAAAAAAGTTATGGGAAGACAATGAACCATGACAAAGAGCTTGCGCTAATTTTTTGGGAGAAATTAATAGCAACTATCCCAACAGTGATAGACTTAGCCTCATAAAGAGAACTTCTTGCATTCTTCCTCGAATTGTACGTGATTCACCAATAACTGGAGCCTGTACATTTTATACTGATGCAAATAAATCAGGGAAAGCAGGTTACAAATCAGAAGAATTGAGTAAGGTGGAACAAAGCCCTTATAATTCTGTCCAGAAAGCAGAATTATATGCCATTCCTATGGTGCTAAGGGATTTTAAAGGACCTCTTAATACAGTTACAGATTCACAATATGCAGAAAGTTATCTTGCATAATTGAAACCGCTGAATTTATACCAGATGACACAGAATTGACTTCATTGCTTATCCAGGTGCTAGACATAATCAGGAATAGGCTTTGTCCTATGTACATAATACACATCCGATCCCATACGGGTCTGCCTGGTCCTCTAGCACAAGGTAATGCATAAATTGATCAATTATTGATTGTAAGCGTGTAGCAGGCCTCAGAATTTCATAAAAAAAAATCACGTCAATAGCAAAGGTTTAAAGAAAGAGCTTTCTATTACATGGTAACAAGCTAAGGAGATTATAAAGAGATGCCTTACTTGCTCTTTATATATTCAAACACAATTGCCTGAAGGAAGTAATCCAAAGGGTACTCAAAGGAATGAAATCTAGCAGATGAATGTATTCCACGTTACAGAAATTGGTAAATTAAAATATGTACACCACATCATAGACATGTATTCAGGTTTTCAATAGGCAACTGCCCTGAGCTCAGAAAAGGCAGATTCGGTAATCACACATTTATTGGAAGTTATGGCCATCATGGGTATACCTGCACAAATAAAGACAGACAATGGTCCAGCATATGTATCTAAGAAAATGAAACACTTTTTTGCTTATTATAATATAAAGCACATTAAAGGTATACCAATTAATCCTACAGGTCAGGCAGTTATAGAAAGGTCAAATCGTACAATAAAGGATATGTTGAACAAACAGAAAGGGACAGAAAATACCCCCAGAAATAGACTGCATAATGCTTTGTTAACCTTGAATTTTCTTAATGCTAATAAGAAAAGAACAACAGCAGCAGAGAGGCATTGGATAATGGAAAAAACTTCTGAATTGAATCAACCAGTATATTTCAATGATGTGTTGACCTCACAATGGAAACCAGGAGATGTACTACGTTGGGGAAGGGAATGCACTCATATTTCCAGAGGAGATGAAAAATTATGGATACCATCAAAGTTAATATAGATTCGCTTTGAAAAGGAGAAACCTATTGAAACAGAGAAATGACAGCTCCTCCAAAATGGTGATAACCATACAGGTGGTAAGAAAAACATTTAGGATGGGGGCAGGGGCCTGTTCTTGTGTTTGAAGGAAAATGCTCATCTTCAAAACTTCAAGAAATGCTTGATGTTTGAATGATGACAGGTAGAAAAATAACTATCCAATAAGGATCATCAAGAAAATCAAATATGGTTCGTAAATACAAATGATACAATGTATACATTTATATATGTGTATGTATATATATGTTTATGAATATATAGAGCTGGCTTTAGAGTTGGACAATGGCTCTGTCCTTCTTTAAATCCAAGCATATTGTTAAAAGAAAAAACCCAGTGTTTCTATCTCATGTCAAGAGCTGTTTGATGTGGGACAGAAAGAAAACAGTATTTAGAAAATATCTTTGCTTTTCTTAATATCTATTTTCGTCTTTATCATACCTTTCATTGAATATATATGTCTATATATGTCTATATAAGTACTGTTTAAATTTTCCACAATGAACAATAAATTTTCCTGCAGTAATCTTTGAAGTTTTCTTGAAGAAGATGGGGACCGATAATAACAACTCCATCTGGTTGATATGACGTCATGATACTGATAGCACTATTACAATACCTGTTTTGGGTACCACCTGCACAAAATGGCTCCAAATTGGTTAGCTGAAATGGTGCACATCTTTTACAATGTTTTGGCTAGACTTCCACAAAATACTCAGAGACTATTTGCAATCTTACCAGACATTAATCTTGAAATGTAACCATCATTTTACTTTCACAGTATCCCCTAGAAAGAACGTTGCCCCCATGACAGCTGGAAGTAATTCTAGAAGACGACATCCCCTCTTCCAGCAAGTTTGACGTCAGGCTTAGGGACATCATTTTAGGGATTGATTATAATTGCTATACAGTTGAGGGTTGGGGGAGGAATTCTATAAGCTCAGGGACCTTTTTGAAGAAAAGAGGAAAAATTAGATGATGGGATAATACATTGGTATTTGTGAGTTATTGTTTACAGACAATTACATTGTTATAGATTCTTGTATATTGATACAAAGTTAAATTATATTGAATATTGTATGCATGCATGCTTCTACCTCTGTTTAAAACATTATATATATATATATTTACCATATGGCAGTGTACATTTCTGCCTCTGATCAAGCTACTTGTACATTGTTTACATTCAGAGCTCATTGTCCTCATTTATTGCACAGTTGTTTATTGTCTTAGTCTTTAAGTTAGATAGGTATTAAGAATTATAGATCAATAGTCATCTGTGTTTGTCATACTTGTAGGTAGACTAATCAGGTTCTTTAGATACATAGAGATTATATTCTGTATAGATAGACAATCTTCAACCACTTCAAGGATCTGTGGAACATGGCATTTAAATAACTTAGGGTTTTGTTGACATGAGACATGATTGCTCCTGGTAGCTCCAATCTATTCCTGAGAGAATGTTGAGCACCAAAGACACTCCACTTGGAGCCTGTTTTGTTCTTGGCAAAAACTGGCCTTTGGGCAAAAAAATGCCCATGCCTCAACCACTGACAAGATATAGTATCCAGAAATGTGTAAACAAGACTGTCAAATCTTGCCAAGACAGGGTAAGACAGTTTTGAAAATTTTCTTGCTTTTGAAAATGGTCTGTCAGTATTCTATGCCATAGCCAAAGTTGGTCACTTCAATGTTGCAAAATGAGACTTTGGGTGATTGCTCAGGTAGCTAATTGTTTCTGTCATATATTGCTTACTTTGGAACCTACTTGATTGTACTTCCTGCCTGCTCAAGTAATAGTATCTCCCTTCTCAGGTCTTTGACAGAGTTGAGGATTAGAAAATCATAGTTACCGTCCTCTTATAATCTAACCAAGCCGTCTCCAATACAAGACTTAGACTCCTTAGGATAGAATGTTTATTAAAACATTTAGCATATGTGCCTTGCTTAATATTGTTATGCTGATTGTAATTCTAATATTATACTTGATATCTGTTCCTAATGTTTGTTGTTTTGTATTGGGTTTGGAACTCTCTTACTTAAACAAAAGGGGGAGGTGCTGCTGGAGCTACTTTGGCTCCTTCAGCCAATAGCCTTTGAGATATCAGCCCACTGGGGTGTGGTCTCTTTATTTTTAAAAAGCAGTGGTAGCTGTGTGCTCGCTCTCTTGCTTCTGGCTTCTGGTTGTTAGACTTCATTCCTGATTGTGCAGAGGGCTGTTGTCTGGAATGGTAATCTGTATGTTTTTCCCTTTAAATAAATAATCATTATTAATCACAATTCCAAACTGGTGTGGGATTGTTTAATTACTTACACCTTCATCTGGTGCCCACGTGGATAACAGCATCCACAGAAAGCCTGAGAAAGCTTGGGAAAGAATAGAGTAAAGAATGTTTTCTTGGTAGCAGCAATTTCTTGGGTTTGCTCTGCTTGCTAGAGGCAAGCAAGCACTCTCATTTAGGAGAGGATACATCACTCAGCTTTAGCTAAAAAACATTGTATCTCTTTTAAGAGGTCCTGCCACAAAACACTTACATAGTGCTGATGAAAAGCTGACCACATGCTTTTTGGTTTTCAGCCATAGCAGGAAAAAAAAGCCACACTGTTTTTAAAATGCCAGGTTTCTGGGCCATCCAGCCAGGGCAAACACTGACTCTTTCAGGCAGGCAGTCTGACTATGGAGCATTTGAGTGTGGTTTCTGAGCACACTACTGCAGCTTGTTTGCTGGCAGAGAGCTTGAATTGCCATAGAATTGTGGCAGTGAACACGGCTCTGGCCAGTACCTCAGCCATGAGGCTGAAATCTCAGAAAACTAAGAAATGGGCTGGATCCAGCCATCAAAGCCAAGGCTTTAATCTTACCCATAGTGCTTTGTAAATTAAAGACTCATGTAGTCAGAAAAAGAGAGATATATACAGTAAAGAGTGATTCAAAGACAAAGGAAACCTCTAAATGGATTTCAGGGTGTAAAAAAATATTTGCAGGCTAAAGGTTAAAGTTCTTAAAGTAAACAAGAAAGAAAGAGTAGTTGGGTATCATGGTACACACCTTTAATCCCAACACTTGGGAGGCAGAGGTAGATTGACCTCTGTGACTTCAAGGTGTGGTATCACACACCTTTAATCCCAAAGCTTGAGAGGCAAAGACAGACAGATCCCTGTGAGTTGAAGATGTGGTAGCACACACTCCCAACACTCGGGAGGCAGAGACAGGCAGATCTCTGTGAGTTCATGGATGGTCTGGTCTACAAAGGGAGTTCCAGGACAAAGATACACAGAGAACCTGTCTCAAAAAGCCAAAAGTTAAAAGTAAAAATAAAAGAAATAGAGGTTTAAATAAAACTGAATAAAGAGGAAAATACACAGACAATCTTGTTATTGTATGTTATTATGCTATCTTTGAATTGTTTGAATGCTGAGGAAGGAGCAATAGTTGCTAAAAGATTTTTGCTTATAAATGCTACTGAATTAATCCAAGATAGGTATTTTGAAAATACCTTGACTTCAAAATTGAAGTCAAAAGATATGTTACTTTGGAGAAGAGATTTTGTTTTTGTTTCCAGAGGAAATGAGAGGCTGTGGATTCATTCTGAGTTAAGAAAAATCAGGTTTGATCAAGTAAGACCACCTGAGAAATCTCCAGTAGGAACAGATGACCCAGATGACTGAGTTCTACATCCAGAACAGATTCAAGACTGCTGTCTGAGATGATCAAGCCTCACAGGATACTCCAGTAAGGTCTTGATCATAACTAAATTTTCTTTAGGTCCCCATAAGATTATCAGTGCTCCCCAACCAGCCTGAAGTAGCCTGGAATACTATGCCCACATTCCCCAAAAATGGACTATGGATATTTTCCTTTGTTTTAAAAAAAATGAAAGAGGGGGAAGTAGTGTAGGATAATTGTCTGTATTCTGTCAAACATGTTTTAAACAAACTCTGATTGGACAGGCAAGAAGTATAGTCGGGTCAACCAGACAGGAAAGAGAGGTGGGACAAAGAGACCAGGAGAATGCTGGGAAGGAGGAATCCCATTCTTCTTCACTCCTGCCCAGACCACCGAAGAAGCAGGATGTGACCTGTCCCTCTGAGAAAGGTACTGAGCCATGTGGCTAACATAGATAAGTATAATGGGTTAATATAAGTTACAAGAGCTAATAAGAAGCCTAGGCTAATGGGCCATTCAGTTTATAACTTAATGCAGACTCTCTGTGTGATTTTCTTTGGGGCTTACTGCCTGTGGGAAATGGGCAGGACAGAAACCCCAACAAAGTGGACCTCATGTTACAAACCTAGACAACAAAGATGATCCTAAGAGAGACATACATTAGATCTAATCTACATGGGAAGTAGAAAAAGGCACAATCTCCTGAGTATATTATGAGTATGGGGGACATGGGAGAGTTTTAAAGGGGAGGGAAGAGGAAGGAAGGGGAGCAGAGAAAAACAGGACTCTCAATCTAATCTCCATTGTTCTTCCTTCCTCCAAGTCATAACCAATAACAGCTTGTAACAACCCCCCCCAAAGAATGACAAATATCCATAACTCATTAAACTTCTAAAATCTACCCACCCAAACTCTTGGGAATGTGGGAATCATAATCTCAAATTAACTTTCTGCTGTCTGGGGCTGATGGCATCTTAAGGGTATCCTGAAAAGAAAATTTTGGGTTAATTGTCAAATCCTGGTAGTGGTACTTGTATCATTTGCTGCTCAGTCTCTGCATAATGAGAAAGTGGAAAGCTTGTCTCAAGCCCTCACTAGAGGGCTCTGTTAGGCTGGATCATCTTAACTAGCCGACTCAAATATTTTCTGAGAAATTTGTGTGCCAAAGCCAATGATTAGGTGGTGTTTTTCCGCTTAGTAGTATTATCATAGTCCTGGAGAAATCATTCATGTGAGGCCCCACTCTCCTTTTGGATACTTCAATTGTCTCTATTAAGTGTGCTCAGGGTTCACTGCTGAAAATCTCAGACACAAACCTGAAATCATGTACAAGAAGGTATGTGGAACCTTTTTTGCAATATGTCAGTACTCTATATGACCATTAATTTCATGACAAAAAACTTAAAATATATATGTTAACCTTGCAAATCTTATATCTTAAGAAAAGCTGTTAAAGAGTTGTGTGAAATGAAAGGGTTATGAGATTAGTAGCAATAAAATAGTCCTTAAATATTTGTTTCTCTTCTGTCCCCTATTAGATGACTCTTCTGACATGAGACAGAGATTTTGAATTTCATTTCAACAAGCATGTTTGGGGTTAGAGGAGAGAGCCACATTCCAACTCCAAAGCCAACTTTAATCTTTAACTGGACTGGAACTACAAAAAGACCATTTGCATTATAGGTCTGTAGAGGTCAGAAGAAACAAACATTTGGGAAGATTTATGTAATTTTATTCTGTTGGAGATACACCAATACTCAAATGGCACACTTGAAACATTTTTTCTGGATGTATTGTCCTTTTACTTCAGATGTCTCATTTTTCCAGTGGTCTTCAAAATCTTTAGCAGTATATCTTTACTTTTCTAAAAAGACAGTAAAAAATAAAACCCTTGTCCAACCCCAATTTTGCAGAAATGCTCTTTTGTCAAGGTGTATCTGATCAAATGAAAAGCATCTGTTACTGTTACAGGTTAGTTTAAACAGATATACTGTTTGATGAACTATCATCTCTTCTAATTAAGCGGTGTCTCTTATTCAAATTGAATCTTTATCAATTTTGATGGTATCCATAGCTTTTCTTCTTCTGTGGAAACAAAATCAAACCCCCTTTTCCAATGTAACAGATGTCTGGTTTCCATTCTGTGGTCAGTATATTTTTAAAGTATATTGGCTGACTTAATTCTGTAGATTTTTTTCTACTATCCAACATCTCTCCATGGCTGTTGTTCCTCTCTCATTAGCCTTTAAAAAATCAAACTTCATAAAATCAAGCATTATTTGTTGTTGTATTTATCATCCATTTCTCTTTATTTAACATATCCTTTAAAGTTTGATTTGATCTTTCTATAACTGCCTGCCCTGGAGCATTGTGTGGTAGACCTGTAATATGTTTTATATTATAATAAGGAAAGAAACTGTTTCATTTTCTTTGAGACATATGCTGGAACATTATCTTTCTTTATTTGTACAGGTATAACCATGATGGGCATAGCTAAAGTGTGATTACTGAATCAGACTTTTCTGAAATCAAAGAGGTTGCCCATTGAAAACCTGAAGAGGTATCAGTGGTGTGGTGTGTGTATTTTAATTTTCCCAATTCTACAAAATAGAACACATCTATTTGCCAGATTTAATTTCTTTGAATATCATTTGGGTTACTTGTTGCAGATAGTGGTGTTTGTTGTTTAAAAAACAAGTAGGACATCTCCTTATAATTTTTTTGCTTAATGTCACATGATAGAAACATTTTTTTAAAAAAAAAAACATTTGCTATTAACATGGTATGTTTTAAATGAAATTCTGAGGCTTTTAAGACGTTTCCAATCAGTTATTGATCAATTTCTGCTTTGATTTTTTGGTTTTTTGAGACAGGGTTTATCTCTACCTTTGGAGCCAGTTATAGAACAAGCTCTTGTAGACCAGGTTGTATGTCAAACTGACAGAGATCAGCCTGATTTTGCCTCCAAAGTGCTGGGATTAAAGGCATGTGCCATCACTGCCCAGCAATTGATTTCTGCTTTACCTTGTGCTAAAGGTCCTGATAGACTCATGTGGGATCAGATGTGTGTTAGGTATATGGGATTATTCCTATTCCTGATTGCATATTGTAACTGAAAAAATAATATAGTCAATTCTGTATTATCTGGTATACATTCAGCAATTTAAATGTGCAAAACAACTCTTTCTGCATATTGCAAATCTGAAACAATATTGAGGGAGTCTTTAAAAATCCATGTATCATAAAATTAGCATATAATTCTAACTTTTGGACAGAATCATAAGGACTTTGATCCACCACTTTGCTTGCATTTTCTGATTTGTAACCAGCCTTTCCTTATTTATTGGCATCTGTATAGAATTTTGGAGCTTCAGTTATTGATGCGTCACATGCCATGTGAAGAAGAATCCAAATAATTCTCTTTATATGCTGAATTATCTTGTTTTTATTATAGTTGTTATTTTCTCCCC
>PVIU01032086.1:0-13991 GCA_004026605.1 Ondatra zibethicus
AGAAAGAGGGTAGAATCAGAGAGATGCCATAGAGCCGCCACCAGAGTCAGACATGTCAAAACTTTGCGGGTAAGCCACCGCCATGTGGCGATATACAGAATAATAGAGATGGGTTAGCTGAGGATATATATTTGGCCAGAAATACACTTAAGCTATTGGCCAAAACAGTATTGCAAATAATATGGTTTTCTAAGTGGTTATTTCATGGCTGGGTGGCTGGGATGAACAAGCGGCTCCCTCCTCCAGCATTTGGCTATATTCATAGATGACTGTTTTACTCAATCATCATTAAAGAAAGCTTCCTGCTGCAGTAGATGAGAACATATACACAGACCCATAACTGAACAATAGGCAGAAAGTGAGAACTTTGGTACATTCAGTCCTAAAAGGGGTGTCTCTACCAAATCCCTCCCCTTGGGACTTAGGAATCTTTTGTGGAAGAGGAAGTGGAAAGATTTAATGCCAGAGGGGATAGATATTGGGCAGTGTCTTCCATACACAGCAGGACTGACACACATATAGACACAAAGATACTGTGGCAGCATGCACAAAACCTGCACAGGTTCAAACCAGATGGGGTTCCAGTGCTGAGACAAGGAAGAGGACATGGTCTCCAACTGCTAAGCAAGCAGCTATCTCCAGTTGACATCTATTTGCAAAGGAAAAACTCCTTGGGTATATTAACCACACTTAGGGGTAACCTCATGCTAAGCAGTAGGTAGCCAAGATAAAACAATCACAAGGGTAGTTTTTGGTTATTTTTTTGTCTCCTATTGCTGTGTTTTTGGTAGTTTTGATCTTATTGGTCTTTTGCTTGTGTATTATGGCTTCCAACTTTGTGTTTTCATACAAATTATTTTCAATCTCTTCCAAGATTTTTCTAAATTAATAAAGTTATTATAATGTAAGAATTTCAAACCCATAAATACAACATTTTAAAATAAGAAGCAGTGTTGCCACCATATACTACTCTTGGAAGCCATTAGGAATTGCATTCAGTCAGTGAAGATGGTTCCTGAGAGGCTTGGAGCCCTGGTGAGTCCAGTTGAGTCCCTGTGAACTTGTTCTGGTAAGGCACACCAGCAAAACAAGCCACTGCATCCTCAGAGCGCATAGGGAAGATGAAAGTAAGAACTAACTAGTCAACATTTAGAATTCAAATTGATAGCAATATGGTATTAGAATCCAAGCTAACAGGATTCCCACTTACAGAGTGAAGGACTTGCTTGTACAGCATGATCACTCTAGGCAGGCACTGTGATTTATGCTGTCTACATCACGCTTTTCCCTCCAGTTATTATTTAAGGGACTACAGAGGTTTCCTGGAAATTAAGGAAAACTATAGCTTAATCTGGATTAACATTTGTATTCAAAGACTTTGTCAGGTAAAATTAATCCTCATTTTTATATTCTCTGTCACATAGCTGTGGAAATTAAATGCAAATTTGTATGTGGTGCCGAGTGGTTGTGAATCTGTGTCAAATGAACTAAATAAGGTGATGTAAAGGACTTAGCACAATGCCTGGAACTATCATAAGTATTATTTCACTTCCTAGTTAACCATATAAAGACTTGACTCAAAATTAGAATTTGTTATATTTGGTGAAATCATGTGTATCTGGCTCATGGGATTTATTATTCAAGTCATAATTTATCAAGCATATCAAATTAGCACATGAATATTTTCTGAGCACAGGAGCCTCTGAGTTAAATGTTAAATCACATTATCTGTTTAGAAACCTCAATGTGGATGAGGAAGATGGACAAATGCTTTGGTAGCCAAAGTGTAAATGAAGATGTGTGTTAGTTATTGCTTCTACTTGAGGGTAGATAAGTATTGGCCGGCAATTGCTATATTGAATCAAACCTATCCCTGGTATACATATTATACCCAGAAACATATGGATAATAATGTTTGTCATCCATTTCAAGTAGAATTTAAAATAGGGAACCAACTGTTTATGCTGTTCTCTAGCTATTTTAATATTCTTTACTAGTATATCTATTACCTTAATCTTAAAAACTTAATTTGAAAGGTGATGTGTTCACAGAAGCTAATGTTCTGTGATAGTATTAATTGTCAAATTGACAGGACCTACAGTCATCTAGGAGACAAACCTCTGAATATATCTGTGAGGGAGTTTCTAAATGGAGAGACTTGATGTGGGAAAACCCACTTTAGATATAGCTGGCACTATCTCATGAGCAGTTTTCTACACTAAGTAAAAGGGAAAAGTCAGGTGGGTAGCTTTCGTCTCTGCTTCCTGATTGTGCGTACAATGTGACCAACTGCCTCACCTTTGGAACCCTTGTGGTAAAGTGAATCTCAATGAATAGTAAGTCAAAATAAGTCCTGCCTCCATTAAGTTGTTTTCTCAGGTATTTAACCATAAAAACAATAAAAATGACTAATATGGATAATTAGATAAAATGTGCAAGATTTCAAAACATTGTTCTACTACCTAATGTTTGCATTAGATATTATACATATTCTGAGTTAGTTTGCAAAGGTTTTCCCAACAAAATATTAAGAGATGGCTTCAGCAACAGACATTTCTTCCTTCCAATTCCTGCAATTGGAATTCCAAGATCAGTGAATTGTCGGGTTTGATTTTTCACAAGGCCTCTGTCTTTGGCTTGAGGATTGCCACCTTCCCGGTGAACCCTCCTTTGGTCTCCTTGCTGTGTACTAGCATACCTAAGGTATCTCTATGTATCTAACTTTTTTGTTTGTAAGTGACACAATTTGGATTGGGCTATGGTCTATTCTGACCGCCTTGCTTATCACCAATCACCTATCCAAAATCACTGCCTTCAAATACAGTAACATTCTGAAGTTCTGTAGTCAAGACTTTAATACAAGAGTTTGGCAACAGGACCTGCACACAACTAGACCATAAAATTTTCATTACATTTGTTTTTTGCAACAGTACAATAGATAAATTCCTTTATATCATCATTAAAAACACATTATATATCCCTCTATAAATCTTTAAACATTTTATACTCATCAGTTTGACTATAGTGATCACTGCTCTTTAATATTTATGTACTGAGCATTGCCTGCCTGCTGTGGTGCTCAATACTTTATATGAATTAAAGCATCTAAAGGTGTGGCAATCATATGAGCTAGCTACTGCTGTGGTTCCTGTCCTGCTGAGGAAAGAGATTAAGATTTGCCCATTAACTTGCAAAGTGACATGTTTGATGGGTTAGTGGAGGAAGCCAGGGTATAGTCTAAGCTCTTAGTTTGTTTAACAGTCACCCCCGCCCCCTTGGACTCTCATTGTTTTTGTTTTTTTTTTTGTTTGTTTGTTTATTTGTTTTTGTTCTTTTGAGACAGGGTTTCTCTGTAGCTTTGGAGCCTGTCCTGGAATTAGCTCTTGTAGACCAGGCTGGCCTCGAACTCACAGAGATTCGCCTGCCCCATTGTAAGTACTATAAATTGTGCTAGTAATGGTAGAAGGCTTTACTACCTTCTCATACTTGGATCTCAGACATGTCAAGGCCATGTGTGTGCATCTTGTTTCTATTGTTACTGCTTTTGATCCAGTAGTGATTTGCAAGGCACTTTTAACAAATGGATGATATGAAGCTTGTCCATTTTGTTACTTTTGTTTGGAAAAATGAGGAGATATTAGATAAATAACTTTGTGATGTGTTTACTAAACAGCATTCCAGAGTAGGTAGAGGAAGTATGTAACCTACCAGTAACAGTTCTCTTGAATATGAAAGCAGGACACTATACATGATGGAATCAAAATGAATTAAGAGAGTGAACACAGTGTTCAAAGTTGCCTGGTTAATGGATGACAAATTTGAAAACAGAATAGAAACTAGAACTGTCTTCCATTCCTGGTCTAATTACTTTGATATATAAATGCTTTAGTGTGGACTGAAATAACCCACAGTAGTCCATCAGCTAGATAAGCATGGTATTGCATATTCCTTTAAAATGTTTCTGAGGGTTTCTTCAGAAAGAGAACCCTGACACATAGCTTTTTTTTCTGGCAGTCAGATGTTTATTCCAAAACAGTCACTTTAAGAGCAATCGGGATTATTTCAGAAAGACTACCGCAGGGCGTTTAACATATAGGAAGTAGATTATAAGCAGCTCACCTGCTCTTATCCACCCAGGTGTTGTAGGAGAGAGGACACTGTGCATGGTGCGCCTAGCACTCAGTCTCAAGTTTTGACTACTTTCAGATTTAGCTCCCAGTGGGAGGCCCTGGGGTCTCAGTGTGGTTCTCCTTACAATTCAATCCCTCTTGTGTTCTTCCCTCAGCCATTCGGTTGCCACTGTGCATAAATGGGGTCCTCAGCACTTTATCAAAGCACAGACTGAAGAAATCTTGAGAATCTCAAATGGACTCCGGTTTTGCCACTTCAAAATCAGATGCAGCCTGGACAATCTTTCTGCTCCCTATTTATTGTAGCCGTGTTACATATTGCATTAATAGTCCTTCCTTCCAGCTTTAAAAAAATAGGTAAGAGATTTTTATGGTGACTTTTTAGATACTTTTCATATGATAATAACTGAAGAGATCTCACCCTTAATTCTCAGAAGGTATTTTCAAAATGCATATGCCATTAGATTTATGCTTTTACTTCCTATTAATTTTTCTATGTGTAATACTGAGACTGTTATGCTATACATAATTATAGATATATGTATGTATTTCATTGTATTATCAACAGCATAGAGATAGGTACTTCTGAATTATTTCAATGGCTTCCTAGAAAACACATTACTTTGGAAAGAAGTCTGAAACTTTCTGCTGAAGGATTTTATAATTGATATCATTTTTGTTTCCAGTAACAGAATACCAAGAGCAAATTATTTTAAAGAACAACATGCTCTGTTCCTCAAGTATAATTGTGTTTCCAGAAACCTACCTCTGGTTTAGGTCTGTATGGCAGAGAATATACAAAAGACTGAGTTGCTCTTGTCTAAGGTCAAAATAACCAATTATGAACATCTTTTCAGCTTTGAAATTTGGTAATGTGGAAACCCTAGAGAGATATTATGTGTTGGCAGACTGGCTGATGGAGCGTACATATGCTCAATGGGTCCCTGAGGGCGAGGTGAGAAGCTAGAAGCCAAAGCAGTACCCCCCACTGCTTTCCATTATGCCTTGTGCTTTGCAGTCTGAAGAGTCACCATAACATGTGGTTCACCACTGTGGAAAAGGATGGATATTTCTTTCCACTTTTATAAGAGAATGTCCAAGGCATCTCATCTTTCAGTTTCTTATTTTTCTGATGATGAGGTCCAGGGAAAGTTCATTGCTACCCAGAATGTTCTCTTGGCCAGTCTGAGTAGGTAATAGATTTTGCACTATCAGTGGGATCCTTTGCACAGATAATTAGATAAATAAAAATACTTGCCACCCTAAAACAAGGCATTGCATAGCATCTCTAAATTATTGATAAATTTCCCTGAAAATAATTTGGTTAGTAAACTGCCATATTCTTTTCAGCAGAGTCATTGCAACAATAACTATGCCCCCTGCCATTTGTCATAAACCTATATGGCTAGTAAGGAATATTCCTGCTCAAAATTTTGTAACTATGTAGAATGATATTATAGACTATGTATGTAGACTGTTCAGAATGACTATATAGAATGATCAAATGGTATTTATGCATATTAAAAACATATTTCCAGTAGAGATTGTATAGACAAAGTACTTCATATAAGAATCAAAGTCAGCAAGTGAAGTATAAAGTTGAACAGAATTAAAGAACTCTGAAATATGTCAGTCCATTTTGTAAAAGGAGACTGCTAGTTTGTTTCCTGGGCACCCATTCCCAAATAATCACACAGAAACTTTGGTAATTACAACACCGTTTGGCCAATGACTCTAGCATATTCCTAGCTAGATCTTACATTAAATTAACCCACTTCTATCAATCTGTGTATTGCCATGAGGCTATGACCTACCAGTAAGGTACCTAAAGTTCTCTGGCATGTCCTTCTCCTTCGACAGCTACATGGCTTCTCTCTGAATCTGCCTACTCTCTCTATATATATAGCTGTTCAGATTTCCTGCCTGGCTTTGTTCTACTAAAACATTGGCTAAAACAGCTTTATTCATTAACCAATAAAAATTATACATGTAGAAAAGGACATCCCATATCATCTCTCCCTTTCTGACTAATTAAAAAGGAAGATTTTAACTTTAGCATAGTAAAGTTCCATATAAAAAAACAGGTATCAAGCAAGAATTACAGTTACAATATTTAGTCTATTTGTATCTGGCAAAATTAAAGAAAATATCCTATTATCTATTTTATATTTGTGAGTCTAAAGTTTCATATCTAATTGATCTTTTATCATAATTAAGAAAAATTGTAATTATCTGTCTTCAACTATTCAAAGACCCCAGATATAATATTACCTAAGTAAACAAGAAGTACATTGTAAGCAATTTACAAAACTTTAGAATTGACAGAGATATCTTGCCACCTGGATAGTCACCCAAAGTTCTTCTGTAGTGTTGGGGCATCCATCTTCAGCCTACAGGCCCATAATATCTGGCAGACTATCTTGGCAGTTTTCTTTCACTTTCTTCTGTATCCTACAAAATTTCTGGCAGACTCTTTCATGAAGAATGGTCCCTGAAGGACTGTCTCACCTTCTTTAGGCAATTCGGCAGTAATTTTTCTGTGGCCCTGTATGTCCATTTTACACAGCATATCATCTAGTCCAGGCAAGATCAGTTTCTTGCCCAAATGGCTAGTGTTGTCAATTAAAGGCAAATTTCATAATTAATGATCATCAATCTCTCTGAAGTAATTGGTACTGCCAGAAGCAGATATGTCTCACTGTTGAGAAAAGTCTAAGTTCTTAAAGTATTTTAAATTCCATATTCTGTAAGTCTTTGACATGTTGAACTTTATCTATCTAACTGAAATATATCTCTAGATATCTAAAAAACCTAAGATGACTCAAAGTTTGGTCATTATAAATGTCTATCTATTAATTTGTAATGTTTTATTATACATTACATTTTTAAATGAGCTGTCTAAAAATAATACCTTAAAAAAGAACAAAAATACATATAACAAAATTGACTTTAAATTTGTATCAATAGACCAAAATCCATACAAATGCAAAGTATTCATCTCAATATCATATTTCCCTTATTTTTCTTTGAAAAAAGGAGATTGTGACCACTAATCATTTATACCCAGCCCCTCTTAAATGAAAACAAACATTTATAAAGAATCATTTTGGGAATTTGGCTTAGTTTTCCCCAAACTTCTTTCTGCTTTTTTGTTGAGTGAAGTATTTTTAGGGTTCACGGAGTATGTTCAGGGGCTCTTGATCCATCAAACCACATTAGGCTAGAAGGAATCCACAGGTTCACAACCTCTGTGGAAACAAAATCAGAACTTCTTTTCCAATGCAATATATCCTTAGATCTATTTTTTGAACTCAAGATATCTTTATGTTGATTTAACTTAGCAGACTAAGTCAAATGTCTTTCTGTAGACAAAAAATTCAAAGAGAACATACATAATGAAGACTCTGTGTGTATATTTCATTTTTACATGTCTTATTTGTCTTTGCCTCTTTAATATATGCTGTCTGTACTCTTTTATAATACTTTTACTGTGTCTTTAAAGACTTTTTTTAAAGCTATTTTTTTCTTTTCATAGCTGTCTATATTCTTTTCCCCCTCTCTCCAAAGTGTATGTACATTGTAAAACACACTGTGTCTCATTTAGAGGTCTTTTATGTTTGAATCTGTACTATTGTGTATCTGAAATTCCCTTCTGACAAGGTGCATTTTAAAATGGTAAGCAGTGTGGTTGCAGTAGCCTTAGATGCTAGCTCCACATCTCTTGGCTTTTCAATATGGCAGAGGTACATTTACCATCAGCTCTGGGACTGCTGGGTGGGAGCCATGTTTTCCACCCCAATTCTTGAAAGCACCATGCAGTAAATAAACCCTTATTTTTTTTCTGAGTAAAAGCTAAATCTGGCATTCAGCATGCTTTATTGCTTGGAAATATCTGCATGGATTGTGGCAGGAATCTGCCATGCTTTTCTCCCTATGCATGCCTAGCAGACCCAGTCCAGCTGCTTTCCTGATGGATGCTGAGTGCCAGGCATGCTCTGAGATAGTTTCATCCTAACCCTGAGCAGTTGTACAAGGACCTGGACCCAATGTGGGTAGAAGCCATGTATATTAGCCTCAGTTGTTTGGGCACCATTTTGTAAAAGGAGACTACTAGTTCATTTCCTGGCCACCCATTTCCAAATAATCACACAGAAACTATATTAATTACAACACTGTTTGGCCAATGACTCTAGCATATTCCTAGGTAGCTCTTATATCTTAAATTAACTCATTTATATCTATCTCTGTATTGCCACAAGACTGTGGCCTACCGGTAAGATTCCTAAGCTTCTGGCCTGCCCTTCTCATTTAGCATTTCTCTGACTCCACCTACTCTCTCTATAGATCTCTGTTCAAATTCCCTGCCTGGCTTTACTCTGCTAAGTCATTGGCTGAAACAGCTTTATTTATCCACCAATAAAAGCAACATACATACAGAAGGACATCCCACATCAAATATTATCATTATCATCATCATCATCATCATCATCATCATCATCATCATCATCATTATGTCAGTGAGGATTATTTCAGGGTTTTGTATATGCTAGGTATATGCTCTCACTGAACTATATCTTCAGCCCTAAAACTTTTTAATTGTGCAGAAGGATATCAAAAAATGAGAGTGAATTTCAGAAATTATTTATGGTTCTTGAGTGCATGTGTTTGTATGTGTCTATGTGTGTTAACATGTACCTCTGTGGGCATCTGTATATATACCCTTTCCTACTTCCGAAGCCTTATTTCAATATGTACAATATGCACTGAAAAATAAAGCTGGTTAGATATTTTAAATTCATAGGCCAAGCCCCAAAACATCAATACTTAAAGATGTTATCTGTATTATGTGGCTCATTTTCCCTTTGGCAAAATCAGTATACTTGTTGCATTTGTCTTAGTACCCAAATCTCTCTGTTGTCTGGTAGTCAGATCCATGAAGGCATGATTACTGACTGGGACACTCATGGTCCTGATGCTGTTATTCAGGGAAGAAGCAGTGAAGACACCTTGTGAACAACTCCTTAGCACTATCTCCATGCATTCTCTTTTCAGAAAAGGAAAAAGGAAAGCCAGAAATGCTTTCTCATTCTTCTTTTCTTTCCCCATATTCTTTTATTTTTTCCCTTCAAAAAAAAAGAATTTACATTTCCTCCACTTCTCCCAGTCCCCTCCCACTCCTCCCTCCTGCTGCTTCCTTAAAAGAGGGCATGGTGCCCAGCCCTGTGGGAAGTCCAAGGCCGTCCCCACTCCATCCCGTCCTAGGAAGGTGTGAATCTGAATCGACTAGGTTCCCAAAAGATAATACATGAAGAAGAGATAGGTCTTAGTGTCATTGTTGATGGCTTCTCATTCTGCCCCCATTGGCAGCCACATTTAGAGAGTCCAGCTTGATCATATGCTCATTCAGTCCCGGTCCAGCTGGATTTGGTGAGCTCCCATTAGATCAGGCACACTGTCTTAGTGGGTGGTTCAGCCCCTCGCGGTCCTAACTTCTTTGCTCATCTTCTCCCGCATTCTGCTCTTCGACTGGACCTTGGGAGCTCAATCCATTGCTCTGGTGTGCATGTGGGTCTCTGTCTCTATCTCCATCCATGGGACGAAATTTCTATGGATGTGATCAAGATATTCATCAGTGTGACTATGGGACAATGATAGTTCTGGCACCCTCTCCTCTGCTGCCCAAGGACCTAGCTGGGGACATCCCTGTAGACACCTGGGATCTCCTCTAGAGCCAAGTATCTTGCCAGTCCTAAAATGACTCCAATAATGTAGATATCTTATTCCCTTCTCCAATATCCACCTTTCCTCCATCTCCACTCTCCCACTCCCCCAAGCTCTCCTCAGTCCTTCCCTTCTCCCTTCTCCTTCCTCCTCTCCCCTCCCCTGCCCCCCTACTCCACCTCTATGCCCACCCCTGTATTCCCACCTTTTGCCTGGCAACCTTGTTTGCTTCCAATTTCCAAGAAGATCTATATATGATTTTCTTTGGGTTTGCCTTGCTATTTGGCTTCTCTGGGCTTGTGAGCTATAAGCTTAGTGTCCTTTGTTTTATGGCTAGGGTCCACTAATGAGTGAGTACATACCATAATCGTCTTTTTTGGGTTTGGGTTACCTCACTCAGGATAGCGTTTTCTATTTCAATCCATTTGCATGCAAAATTCAAGATGTCATTGTTTTTTACTGCTGAGTAGTACTCTAATGTGTATATATTCCACACTTTCTTGATCCATTCTTCCATTGAGGGGCACCTCGGTTGTTTCCAGGTTCTTGCTATTACAAATAATGCTGCTATGAACATAATTGCACAAATGCTTTTGTAGTATGATTGGGCATCTCTTGGGTATATTCCCAAGAGTGGTATTGCTGGATCCTGAGGTAGGTTGATTCCCAATTTCCTGAGAAACCGCCACACTGATTTCCAAAGTGGTTGCACAAGTTTGCATTCCCACCAGCAATGGATGAGTGTTCCTTTTACACCACATCCTCTCCAGCATAGGCTATCATTGGTGTTTTTGATTTTAGCCATTCTGACAGGTGTAAGATGGTATCTCAATGTTGTTTTGATTTGCATTTCCCTGATCACTAAGGAAGTTGAGCATGACCTTAGGTATCTTTTGGCCATTCGAATTTCTTCTGTTGAGAATTCTCAGTTCAGATCATTACCCCATTTTTTAATTGGGTAATTTAGAATTTTAATGTCTAGTTTCTTCAGTTCTTTGTATATTTTGGAGATCAGACCTTTGTCCAATGTGGGGTTAGTGAAGATATTCTCCCATTCAGTAGGATGCCTTTTTGTCTTAATGACAATGTCCTTTGCTTTACAGACCTCAGTTTCAGGAGGTCCGATTTATTCATTATTGCTCTTATTGTCCTTGTCACCGGGGTTTTTCATAGGAAGTGGTCTCCTGTGCCCATGTTTTGCAGGCTACTTCCCACTTTCTCTTCTATCAGGTTAAGTGTGGTCAGATTAATATTGAGGTTTTTAATCCATTTGGATTTGAGTTTTGTGCATGGAGATAAGTAAGGATCTATTTTCATTCTCCTACAGGTTGACATCCAGTTATGCCAGCACCACTTGTTAAAGATTCTTTCATTCTTCCATTGTATACTTTTAGCTTCTTTGTCAAATATGAGGTGTTCATAGGTTTGTGGATTAATACCCGGATCTTCAATTCGATTCCATTGGTCAACGTCTTTTTTTTTTTATGCCAATACCAAGCTGTTTTCATTACTGTAGCTCTGTAATAGAGTTTGAAGTCAGGGATGGTAATGCCTCCTGCAGTTCCTTTATTGTATAGGATTGTTTTGGCTATCCTGGGTTTTTTGTTTTTCTATATAAACTTAGTTATTGTTCTCTCAAGTTCTGTGAAGAACTTTGTTGGGATTTTGATGGGGATTGCATTGAATCTGTAGATTGCCCTTGGTAGAATTGCCATTTTTACTATATTGATCCTACCAATCCAGGAGCATGGGGGATCTGTCCATTTTCTGGTATCCTCTTCAATTTCTTTCTTCAAGGTCTTAAAGTTCTTGTCAAATATATCTTTTACTTCTTTGGTTAGTGTTACCCCAAGATACTTTATGCTATTTGTGGCTATCATGAAAGGTGATGTTTCTCTAATTTCCCTCTCTGTTTATTTATCCTTTGTGTATAGGAGGGCTACTGATTTTTTTTGAGTTGATTTTGTATCCTGCCACATCACTGAAGGTATTTATCAGCTGTAGAAGTTCTTTAGTAGAGTTTTTGGGGTCACTTATGTACACTATCATATCATCTGCAAATAACGAAAGTTTGACTTCTTCCTTTCCAATTCGAATCACCAAGATCTCCTTATTCTGTCTTATAGCTATTCCTAGAACTTCAAGCACTATATTAAAGAGATATGGGGAGAGTGGACAGCCTTGTCTTGTTCCTGATTTTAGTGGAATCATTTTGAGTTTCTCTCCATTTAATTTAATGGTAGCTGTCGGATTGCTGTATATTACTTTTATTATATTTAGATATGAACCTTGTATCCCTAATCTCTCCAAGACCTTTATCATAAAGGGGTGTTGAATTTTGTCAAATGCAATTTCAGCATCTAATGATATTATCATATGGTTTTTTCTTTCAGTTTATTTATATGATGGATTACATTGATAGATTTCCGTATGTTGAACCAGCCCTGCATCTCTGGGATGAAGCCTACTTGATCATAATGGATGATCTTTTTGATGTGTCCTTGGATTCTGTTTGCCAGTATTTTATTGAGAATTTTTGCATCAATGTTCATGAGTGAGATTGGTCTGTAATTCTCTTTCATGGTTGCATCTTTGTGCGGTTTTGGTATCAGGGTAACTGTAGCTTCATAAAAAGAGTTTGGCAATGACCCTTCTGTTTCTATTATGTGAAACACCTTAAGCAGTATAGGTATTAGCTCTTCTTGGAAGTTTTGGTAGAATTCTTTATTAAAACCATCTGGTCCTGGGCTTTTTTTGCTTGGGAGGTTTTTGATGACAGCTTCTATTTCCTCGTGACTTATAGGTCTATTTAAATTGTTCACCTGGTCTTGATTTAATTTCGGTATATGGTATTTATCTAAAAACTGTCCATTTCTTTTACATTTTCCAATTTTGTGGCATACAGGCTTTTGTAGTAAGACCTAATGATTCTCTGAATTTCTTCAGTGTCTGTTGTTATGTCCCCCTTTTCATTCCTGATCTTGTTAATATGAGTATTCTCTCTCTGCCTTTTGATTAGTTTGGATAGGGGTTTGTTGATCTTGTTGATTCTCTCAAGGAACCAGCTCTTTGTTTCATTGATTCTTTGGATTGTTTTCTGTGTCTCTATTTTGTTGATTTCAGCCCTCAGTTTGATTATTTTCAGTCTTCTACTTCTCCTAGGTGAGTCTGCTTCTTTTTTTTTTCCAGAGCTTTTAGGTGTGCTGTTAAGTCACTAATGTGTGCTTTCTCCATTTTCTTTATGTGGGCACTCAGTGCTATGAACTTTCCTCTTAGCACTGCTTTCATAGTGTCCCATAGGTTGGGGTATGTTGTGTTTTTATTTTCGTTGAATTCTAGGAAGACTTTAATTTCTTTCTTTATTTCTTCTTTGACCCAGGAGTGGTTCAGTAGTTGACTGTTCAGTTTCCATGAGTTTGTAGGCTTTCTGGGGGTGGAGTCATTTTTAAATTCTAACTTTACTCCATGATGATCCGATAAGACACAGGTGGTTACTCCAATTTGTTTGTATCTGTGGATGTTTACTTTGTTACCGAGTATGTGATCAATTTTCGAGAAGGTTCCATGAGATGTTGAGAAGAAGGTATATTCTTTCCTGTTTGGGTGGAATGTTCTATAGATGTCTATTAAGTCCATTTGATTTATTACATCTGTTAGTTTTCTTATTTCTCTGTTAAGTTTCTGTCTGGTTGACCTGTCCATTGGTGAGAGAGGAGTGTTGAAATCTCCTTCTATTAGAGTGTGGGGTTTGATGTGTGCTTTGAGTTCTAGTAATGTTTCCTTTACATAAGTGGATGCTTTTATATTAGGAGCATATATATTCAGGATTGAGACTTCATCCTGATGGATTATTCCATTTAAGAGTATAAGATGTCCATCTCCATCTCTTCTGATTGATTGTAGTTTGAAGTCGATTTTGTTTGATATTAGTATAGCCACAGCTGCTTGTTTCTTAGGGCCGTTTGATTGAAAAACCTTTTCCCAACCCTTTATTCTGAGATAATGTCTGTCTTTGTGGTTGAGGTGTGTTTCTTGTAAACAACAGAATGTTGGATCCTGTTTTCGTATCCATTCTCTTAACCTGTGCCTTTTTATAGGTGAATTGAGTCCATTGATATTAAGTGATATTAATGACCAGAG
>PVIU01032087.1:0-13953 GCA_004026605.1 Ondatra zibethicus
CAGAAACTTAACAGAAAATAAGAGAACTAACAGATGTAATAAATCAAATGGACTTAACAGACATCTATAGAACATTCCACCCAAACAGGAAAGAATATACCTTCTTCTCAGTATCTCATGGAACCTTCTCAAAAATTGATCACATACTCAGTAACAAAGAAAACATCAACAGATATAAAAAAGTTGGAGTAACCACCTGTGTCTTATGGAATCACCATTGAGGTACCCTGCCCCTTCTTAGGACTGGAGGAGGAGGGGGAAGGGTGAGTGGGGGAGTGGGAGGGAAATGGGAGGAGGTGGAAATTTTGAATGGCATTATCTATAAAGCAAAAAAAAAATAAAACGTTTGAAAAACAAACAAACAAAAAAAGCAGTGTCTTGCCCAAATGGCTAACCAATTCCATAAGGCACCTCTTCAATGCCCAGTATCCTCTTGGAGTAGATTGATGCCGCCAGGAGCAGATGTGTTTCATTGTCATGAAAAGTCCTAAGTTCTTAAAACATTTTAAATGCCATATTATGTTAGTCTTTGAAAGGTTTGAAGAATAACTATCCATCTGAATGATATCTCTGTATGTCTAGAAAGCCTCATCATATTAAATATGTAAAACCAGAAATCAGTTTGGCTGAACACAAGAGTAAGCATAAATCATTGTGCATGGGAACAATATTAAACTAAGGCAGTAGGCTTAAGTCAGAGAGGATGCCATTTCTGCAAAGGCTGGGACTGTTGCTAGCCCATCCCTATGTAAGTGGAGGAGACAGAGAAAAGCAGCTTACTTCTACATGCTATTGGCTTCATTAAAGGCTTCTAGAGGCTTGGAAAACAGCATGAGCAAGAGCATTTGCTGCCCAAGCATAAGGACTTGAGTTCAAATTTCCAGAACCATGTAAAAAATGATATATGACTGCAAGCCTGTGGGAGTGGAGACAGGAGAATCACTGGGACTTGATGACTGACACTCTAGCTCCAGAATCAGTGAGAGACTCTGTATCAGGGAATAAGGTAGAGATTGGTAGAACAGGACACGTGAAGTCCTCTGGCCTCTGTTCACGGAACACATACACAGATGTACCCTCACACAAGTAGGTATACAGTACAAATGCCATATGCATGTGAGTGTGTTCTTTCACACACACACACATACAGAGATTCGCACTCTGTCAATACACACACAGTTTGATTCACACTCACACACGTAGGTGTACAGTACTAATGGCATATGCATGTGAGCATGTGCTTGCACACACACACACACTTCCAATAGTCTACCACCAGTGCATTCTATCTTCATGTTGCCAGCATTAAACCTTCCTGAAATTCATAGATTGTCTTATGTGTGCCATGACATGCTAGATGTCCAGAAACTCTCTCTGGTTCTTCCTCTGATGCTACCCAGATCCATCCAGGTTCTCCAGTTCTCTTTCTGAGAAAAAGTATATTCAGAAAGTGAGTATCATGGGTGGCAGATGAAATCTGTGATCCTGAGCAGTTTGGGAACTGAAGAACAACAATGAATGTGATCAGCTATAAGGAAGCAACTGTGCATCAGCTGTCTAACCTGGGGGAGGCTCAGCTGAGCCACTGAAAACATCTCAGGTTTCAGCACGCTGAGGCTGCCATTAATGCTCTTTCCATTCAGAGGTGAAGTTGGTGACCAAATACACAAGATACTCTGCCAAAGAAATATACTCTTCAAGCAGTGTCTGTGTCCAATAGCTTAGCAAAGAGAGAAGTATCCATGTCTGAGGAGTTGGGGACTCCTCCTCTCAGACCCTGATACTGGCCATGTAAATTAGTGAAGCCACAGTGGAAATCATTATGGAGGTTCTCCAAACCACCCAAAGTAGAAACACCATATGATCCAGCAGTATGACTGGAGGTATGTGCCTGAAGGGGTGGAATTGAGTGCTTGAAGAGATCTACACACACATTCTTAATGATGCACTCATAACAAGAGCCTGATTACACCCATTAAGAGATTAAGGGACTTAGAAAACGTGTGTGTGTGTGTGTGTGTGTGTGTCTTCTTCATCAAGAAGAATGAAATTATGCTATTTTCAGAAAAATAAGTTAGAGCTTGGTATCATCATATTAAAGAGAAGAAATCTTTAAATGCTAGTGGAGAAATAGGAAAAATAGAAAGTATATGTTCTGACACACACAATGTATACACATACATTCAGAAAGGAAATTCCTCTCTACTATAGAGCCACAATATATAGTTTTCACAGAGCATAGGCATCATCCAGAAAGGTTGAGCATATTAAATGGTACGGAATATGTCAATACATTTAAGGCTATTAATTGTGTTCATCTATGGAAATATACCAACCAGAAATTAATAATGGAGGCATGATAGGTGATTTTCTAGCACTTTCAAATTAAACAATGTACTTCCTTTAAATAGACAAGATGTCCTGAGAAAATTGGGAGCTGGAGAGGGAGGATAAGAGGGATGGAATGGGTGATGGAGGGAAGAAGGAGAGGGAGCAGGAGAGCATCAGGGAATGAGATGATCGAGATCAGGGAAGGATAGAGAGGGAAAGCAAGGAAAGGGATATCTTGATTGTAGAAGCCATTATGGTGAACCAGGGAAATTCCCAGGAATCTACAAGGATAATCCCAGCTAAGACCCTAAGCAAAAGTGGAGAAGTTGACTGAACTGGCCTTCCCCTGTTATTAGACTGATGACTACATTAATTGTCAGCATAGAAACTTCATCCAGTAACTGATTGAACTAGATGCAAAGATTTACAGCTAAGCACTGGGCCAAACTTCCATAGACTAATATGGAACAAGCAATAATATGACCAAAGGAGTCAAGGACATGATGGGGATACCCATAGAAACAACTCACCTGAGCTGGTGAGAGCTCATTGACTCTGTACTGACAGCAGGAGAACCTGCATAAGACCAAACCACTGAATGTGGGGGACAGATGTATGACTGGGACAGTCTTTATAGTTACTGGCAGTGGGACCAGGGTTTATATCTAGTGCTTGAACTGGCTTTTTGGAGCCAGTTCTTTTTGGAGGGATACCTTGCTCAGCCTAAATAAAGGGGGAAGGGACTTTGTCCTACCTCAAAGTGATGTGTCTGAATTTGTTGACTCCACATGGGAAATCTTACTCTCTCTGAGGAGTGGATAGAGGGGTGGGGAGTGGGAAGTAGGGGGAGTGGAAAGCCGGGAGGGAGTGGAAATTGGAATAGGTATGTAAAATGAGAAAAGATCATTTTTTTAAAAAAATAAATTTATTTAAAAAAATTTTTCACTATTTTTAGTGTGTGTGTGTGTGTGTGTGTGTGTGTGTGTGCCTGTGTGTGCATGATGTGCATGTAGTGCCCAAAGAACAACTTGCAGGAGTTGATTCTCTCCATTTACCATGTAGATCTTGGAGATAAAAATCAGATTATTGGGTTTGAGGAAAGACACCATGACCTACTATAGTTGTTTTTGTTATCAACGTAGCACAAATTAGAGTCACCTGGAGAGAAGGAAACTCAAAGAATTGTCGCTCCCACAGCAGAGCATTGGGCTGAGCTCCCAAAGTCCAGTTGAAGAGTGTGAGGAGTGAAAATATGAGCAAAGAGGTCAAGACCATGATGGATACACTCACTGAAACTGAAGCAGTTTACCTGAGCTAATGGGACATCACCAATCCAATTCCAGACAGACAGGGAAGGAACAGCATAGGACCAAACTAGACCCTCTGAATGTGGATGACAGTTGTATGGCTGGGGCACACAGCAAGACCACTAGAAGAGGCACCAAGATTTATCTCTACTGCTCATACTATCTTTTTGGGAACCCATTCTCTTTAGATGGATACTTTGCTCAGTCCAGATATAGTAGAGAGAACCTTGGACCTTCCCCAATGTAATGTGCCTTCTGTGAAGTGGATGGGTGTAGTTTGAGGGGTAGGTGGAGGGAATATGAGAAAGGGTGGGAGTGGGAACTGGGATTGGTATGTAAAATGAAAAAAGATGAAGTGCTTTCTTTTTTAAAAAATTAAATAAAATGAATTATATATATAAAGACTTATCTCCATCAATTTGACCTATGAGGAACTGTCTTGACTGGTGATGGATGTGGGAGAGCCCAGCCCATTTTGAGTGGTGCCATCCCTAAGAAATTAGAACTGGGATGTTAAGAAAGCAAACTAAGCATGATCCACAAATCAAACCAATAAGCAGTGCTCCTCAATGCTTCAAGCTCCTTCCTTGAGTTCCTGCCTTGGCTTCCCTTAATGATGTACTACCAGTAAGAGGAAATAAACATCCTTTTCCAAACAGATTTGATTATGCTGTCTATCTCAGCAACATGAAAGCTAACTAGAAAACCTGCTGAACCAACCTGCCAACTTCTAAACAACATACTTCTCAATGATCAAAAGTAAGCCTTGAAAAAAATCCTTGTAAATAGTGTATCATAGAAAAGACTTCCCATCCAGTATTGCTGGGATGCCACAAACAGAAAATGAGACTTCTCATTTTAAGAGTACTCAGAGTCCCCAAAATGGCTCCCTTAATTAAGATATCTTCTTCCCTGCTCCCATATCCGTCATTCCTTCCTCTCAAGCACCCCACTCCCCCAAGCTCTCCTCAGCCCTCTCGTTCTCACTTTCTCTCCCCCTCTCTCCTTCCCCTCCACTCCCAACCCAATGCTCCCAACTTTTGCCTGGCAATCTTGTCTGCTTCCAATTTCCAGGAGGATCTATATATATTTTTCTTTGGGTTCACCTTATTATTTAGGTTCTCTAGGATCACGAACTATAGGCTCAATGTCCTTTGTTTATGGCTAGAGTCCACTAATGAGTGAGTACATACCATATTCATCTTTTTGGGTCTGGGTTATCTCACTCAGGATAGTGTTTTCTACTTCCATCCATTTGCATGCAAAATTCAAGATGTCATTGTTTTTTTTACCATTGAGTAGTACTCTAATGTGTAGATGTGCCACACTTTCTTTATCCATTCTTCCATTGAGGGCCATTGAGGTTGTTTCCAGGTTCTGGCTATTACAAATAATACTGCTATGAACATAGTTAAACAAATGCTTTTGTAGTATGATGTATGATTGGGCTTCTCTTGGGTATATTCCCAAGAGTAGTATTAGCTGGATCCTGAAGTAGGTTGATACCCAATTTCCAGAAAAACTGCCACACTGATTTCCAAAGTGGTTGTACAAGTTTGCATTCCCACTAGCAATGGATGAGTGTTCCCCTTTCTCCACATCCTCTCCAGCATAGGTTATTATTGGTGTTTTTGATTTTAGTCATTTTGACAGGTGTAAGATGTTATCTCAAAGTAGTTTTGATTTGCATTTCCATGATCGTTAAGGAAGTTGAACATGACCTTAAGTATCTTTTGGCTATTCGAAATTCTTCTGTTGAGAATTCTCTGTTCAGTTCAGCACCCCATTTTTTAATTGGGTTATTTAGAATTTTAATGTCTAGTTTTCTTGAGTTCTTTATATATTTTGGAGATCAGACCTTTGCCTATTGTGGGGCTGGTGAAGTTCTTCTCCATTCAGTGGGTTGCCTTTTTGTCTCAATGACTGTGTCCTTTGGTTTACAGAAGCTTCTTGGTTTCAGGAGTTCCCATTTATTCATTGTTGCTCTTATTGTCTGTGCTACTGGAGTTATATGTAGGAAGTGGTCTCCTGTGCACAAGTGTTACAGGCTACTTCCCACTTTCTCTTCTATCAGGTTCAGTGTGGTCAGATTTATATTGAGTTCTTTAATCCATTTGGACTTGAGTTTTGTGCATGGTGATAGATATGGATTTATTTTCATTCTTCTACAGGTTGACATCCAGTAATGCCAGCACCATTTGTTAAAGATGCTTTCTTTCTTCCATTGTATAATTTTAGCTTTTTGTCAAAAATCAGGTGTTCATAGGTTTGTGGATTAATATCCGGATCTTCAATACAATTCCATTGGTCAATATCTCTGTTTTTATGCCAATACCAAGCTGTTTTCAATACTGTAATAGAGTTTGAAGTCAGGGATGGTAATGCCTCTGGAAATTCCTTTATTGTATAGGATTGTTTTGGATATTCTGGGTTTTTTCTTTTTCCATATAAAGTTGGTTATTGTTCTCTTAAGGTCTATGAAGAATTTTGTAGGGGTTTTGATCTATAGATTGCATTGAATCTATAGATTGCCTTTGGTAAAATTGCCATTTTTACTATGTTGATCCTACTAAACCAAGAGCATGGGAGATCCTTCCATTTTCTGAGATTCTCTTCAATTTCTGTCTTCAAAGACTTAAAGTTCTTGTCAAATAGATCTTTCAGTTCCTTCATTAATATTACCCCAACATACTTTATGCTATTTGTGGCTATCGTGAAAGGTGATGTTTCTCTGATTTCCCTCTCTGCTTCTTTATCCTTTGTGTATAGAAGGGCTACTGATTTTTTTGAGTTGATCTTGTATCCTGCCACATCACTGAAGGTAATTTATCAGCTAGGAATTCTCTGGTAGAGTTTTTGGGGTCACTTATGTACACTATCATGTCATCTGCAAATAATGAATGTTTGACTTCTTCCTTTCCAACTTTATAATCCCATTGATCTCCTTATGTTGTCTTATTGCTATTGCTAGAACTTCAAGAACTATGTTGAAGACATATGGAGAGAGTGGACAGCCTTGTCTTGTTCCTGATTTTAGTGGAATCACTTTGAGTTTCTCTCCAGTTAATTTAATGTTGGCTGTATATTGCTTTTATTGTATTTAGATATGAACCTTTTATCCCTAATCTCTCCAAGACCTTTATCATAAAGGGGTGTTGAATTTTGTCAAATACTTTTTCAGCATCTAATGAAATGATCATATGGTTTTTTTTCTTTCAGTTTCTTTATATGATGGATTACATTGATAGATTTTCATATGTTGAATCAGCCCTGCATCTCTGGGATAAAGCCTACTTGATCATAATGGATGATTTTTTTGATGTGTTCTTGGATTCGGTTTGCCAGTATTTTATTGAGAATTTTTGCATCAATGTTCATGAGTGAGATTGGTTTGTAATTCTCTTTCTTGGTTGAGTCTTTGTGTGGTTTTGGTATCAGGGTAACTGTGGCTTCATAAAAAGAGTTTGGCAATGACCCTTTTGTTTCTATTATGTGAAACACATTAGGAATATAGGTATCAGCTCTTCTTGGAAGTTCTGGTAGAATTCTGCATTAAAACCATCTGGTCCTGGGCTTTTACGGTTGGAAGTTTTTACGATAGCTTCTATTTCCTTGTGACTTATAGGTCTACTTAAATTGTTCACCTGGTCTTGATTTAATTTTGGTATATGGTATTTATCTAAAAAAATGTCCATTTCTTTTACATTTTCCAATTTTGTGGAGTACAAGCTTTTGTAGTAAGACCTGATGATCCCCTGACTTTCCTCAGTATCTGTTGTTATGTCCCTCTTTCATTTCTTATCTTGTTAATTTGTGTGTTCTCTCTCTCCCTTCCTTTTGATTAGTTTGGATAGGGGTTTGTCAATTCTGTTGATTTTCTCAAAGAACCAGATCTTTGTTTCATTGATTCTTTTGATTGTTTTTTGTGTCTCTATTTTGTTGATTTCAGCCCTCAATTTGATTATTTCCAAATGATTGTCACATTTGTTAGTCATTTCACCAAAATGTCCAACATTTTTTCATTTTACTCTGGCTGTTTGTGTACCAGGAAATGGGTGGCATTAACATGGGTTCAAGGCTTCCATATTAACTGAAACAAAGAAGCCTCCTTGAAACTCAGGTAATCAGAAGCTCTGCAAGATCCTAGAATTCTGTTTTATGGCATCGTCCTTGTTCTCACTTCCTGAACTACAGAATTCTCCAGGATTGCTGTTCTAGAGTTCAGAGAGGAGGACTGCTGAAATGGGCCTGGAAGATAAGATTTTATTTTTTTAAACATCTTTTTGTATATACCTGTAATCACACACATATGTAGCCGTATGCACAAACACATACCTGCATGTGCATACAAACATGCATCTGTGTAAACACACACAACTGCAGTTACACACACATATGCACCTGCATGCACACCCTCATACCTGCACCTGCAAGCACATACACACACATATATATGCCTCCATGCACACACACACACACACGAACAAGACTGTACATGCACACCTGCAGGCATGCATATATGTATGTACACATACACTAACACACACATATATCTGCATGTGCACACACTCATGCCCAGTGACTAATACTGGCAGGTACTAAATAAACATAAGCAACAATGATTCAACTCTGTCAGTCATTGGAAATTACTGAGTGAGGACATCAACAAAACTGAAGCAGAAAATCATGGGGACAGTGTTTTGTGGAGACTATGACCGGCCATAGCCAACTCCTTTTAGTGCAGGATGTGTAATGAAGCAGCTTCATAACATGTAATTGGTTTTGCTGATAGCATCCCTACAGTTTGATCACATAGTGACTAAATTCTTTTGGCTGCTCACCAAACCTTCTGAGATGGCCAGTTCTGAATGTTTACTCATTGGCATATAGGATCAGCACAGAAATCAACCTCTGGCATGTCTGTGAAGGGAGCTTCTATACTGGTTTATTGGGCCGGGAATATTGTCAGGGTCTGATGCCCCAACATAAACTATTTTTCCCTCTCTGGACCGGCATGGAGGCATGGGAATAATTGAGACACAGTTTACACAGCAATATCAGAAAGGAGTCTCAGGGTTCATTCAAATCCTGAAGATCACCCGCATTTATTATCCAAACACCTTTTATCCCCCAAGATAAACTGAGGTGAAAGTTCATTAACATTCTGTTTCTGAGGTAGCAGGACTACAGTCATGTCCTGTCACCAGCTTGGAATTGACACCTCTTCTCAGAAGATCTACATAATTACAAAGCAAGGAGCAGCATATCCTGAGCTTTTTGTTAGGGTAGCAACAGCCTGTCTGGAAGGGTAAGTGACTGCTCCAGAAACTATGTCCTGAGAGCCTGGCTGTCGCACCATGTAGAAATATGGGCCTATAATCCGCTCTCTCTTATTAATTTTAATAAAACCTGTGCTTCTGCAACAGGACAGAAGACCAAGCCTGGCTTGGGTAAAGACCTCCCCATTTACCCAAATTACCTGTCGTTGGAAATTTAGCCATATCTATGCCAGCATATTTATGCCAGTTTCCTGTCTTAGGTGTTTTAGTAAGGAGAGGCTTTAAACCCATCATTGATTGCTGATCGCTGTGAAGGAAAGAGATTATGGGAGAGATATACTTTTGGGCCCTGTGTCTCAGAGCCATACTTTTTTGTCAGGACAAATTATAATACTTTATGAAAAATCATGTTCCCAAAGGCTATAGTCTCCTGTTTAAAGGAGAAGAGAATCGCCTGAGTTGAAAATGTTTCTTCCGCTAGTACAGAGCACCTCTTAAATCTTTTACATTGTATCAACATCTAATTTTTTTTAACATATGCATTAACTCCCAACATTTACAGGGTGTGTCAATCTTTTCTCAGCAGTTGCAAACATTAACAGATCAATTTCATAATTCTTAGCTTTGTTGGTCAATACCAATTTTTCCAAAAATATCTTTAGGTCAGTACCACAATTCTCAGCATTGTCGGTCAATATCAACTTTTCTCAACATCTTATATGCATTTACAAATATCAGGTCAATACCAGTAAGAGTACAATGACATTGCTGTTATCAAATAATAGTTTTAGTCTCTGAGCAGCTGTTAAAGCCTTAGGCTGCCTCTTTTTTAACTGAAGCAGGTTTTAGTCATTTCTTATTTTTGAGTCTTTCTTTCCCTGAGGGGAAAGCTTAGGTCTTAGTTCTCAGGTCCAATATTTTAACCAAAATGAGTTCTGTGTCCCAGAGACTAAACCAGTCAAAAGTTCAGTCTGCATCTTAGTTCCAAAGCAAACAGGATTCAAACTGCAGCAAGTTGCAGCCATTGTAGTCACCTCAGCAGGGTCTCTTTGTCCAGAATCTCTGGAGGCAGGATGACACTGCAGTGCAGAGTGGTGGCAGCCACAGTGGGTCCCAAATCAGGCATTCCTTTCTGTGGGGGCTGGGAAAGCTGGATCACAGGTTCCTCCTCAATCTCTTTTGGATCTGCACTCACTAGTCCAATGCTTTCCTCTCCTGCATCCCCTACATAATCCCGGTTCTCTTCTAGTCCTCAGGTTTACTCTCCTATCAGGACACCATCTGACCTGATGCCCCATAAGACTGCATCCAAAACAGCCTCCGGGTGCTTTTGTAGTTTGCATTTTTGGGGGCTAGGTCTCCTGCTGGGATAAGACATCATTAATTGTCTTTCCCGGCAAGGCAGCAACTATGGCCATTTTTTTGTATATACAATTGGCCAATATCCGAGCAAACTTGGATATAATCTGCAACAACACCCTGCTTTTTAAAAGGTCTTATAGCTGCCTTACATACGGCATTGGTGTTCTCAAAGGCTAACTGTTTAATTATTAACTGTCCTGCTTCTGAGTCTCCAATCAACCTATTAGATGCCTGTGTCAGTCTGGAAACAAAGTCCTGAAATAATTCATCTGGTTCCTGTCTTATATTAGATAACTCCTTAGTCTCTTCTTTTGATGATGGAAGCTTACTCCAGGCCTTCTTGGCTGCTGCATTAATTTGGACATATGCTGCTATATCATATTCTAACTGTTGATTTGTTCCCATATAAGGTCCCTCACCTGCAAACATCTCATATGAAATAGGAATCTGCTGAGTTCTGTTTCTCTCCGCTGTGGCCTGACATTGTTCTGTAAATTCAGTTTTCCACAATAGATAATCTCCTCCTGACAGGCAAGCCTTGGCTGGCTGCTTCCAATCCACTGGTAGCAGAGCTTCCACAGCTATATTTTCTAACAGTGTTTGAGTAAAAGGGGCTGTGGTATCATATTGAGTACAAGAGGTTTTTGATTCTTTGAGTAACTTAAATGATATAGGAGTATGTATCATCTTAAGCAGATTTCCTTGTACATCTCTCTGCTCCATCATGGGGAACAATTGAAATCCTTGAATCTCTTCCCCTCTGCTAGCAGCTTCTCTGATACAAGCTTGTAGAGGAGATTCACTGTTATTGTTATGCCTCTGTTTTACTTTTGGTATAGTTTGAACTGTGAGTGAGTCTAAACCTGCTATTACTGTAGGAAGAGAATTGCTAGTCTGCGTGATAGCGAGTTTACCATCCTTCTCAAGCCTTTTATCTCTTTCTGAACCTTATCATTCTGTCTCTGTTTCTCAGTGCTGCTGGTTGCTAGTGAGGGAGATGAAGACTCCCTTTCATAGTTTAAATCATTAGTCTCTGACCTATTGTAACTGCTCTGTTTAGTAAGAGTATCTAGCAACTCCTCAGGTAGAATGGATGGAATTATCTCCTGCTGGTCAGGATTTAAGTCCAACCTTTCCTGCATTAGCATCCAGAAATAAGGTGTATCTTCAGGGATGCTTTTTGGTCCATAATTACAATAATGTTGTTGAATTCTCATTCCCACTTCTTCCCATGCTGCAACATCTAAGGTCCTGTGCTTGGAAAACCGAGAGCATATCTATCTCCTCTATGAATTCTAAAAATTCCTGTATCTGATGCTGCTGTACTCTCTCTTCTCTGTCTTTTAATATGTCTCCAATCAACTATTTAGCCATTTGATTGCTTTTTCCTTGTCCCATATCACTCACTATATATACAAATTTACTCCCGAAATTACTGTTCCGCTTTATTATCTGAGTGCTCACTACTTATGTATTCATGTGTGTTGAAATTTTTTCTCGCTACCAAGCCCACTCTTTTGACTGCAAGGTCCTGGGCCAGCAAGTGGCCTTGACCCAGTGCCGGGGGATACATCCAGACCAGTAAGTGGGTCCCAGCCCGGCTGCCCAGGAGCCCCGAGAGGGTTCTATAGGTGCCCTCCAATCCCAGAGGCTTTCTGGCCACTCAGGGGCCTCCCCCCACTGGCTTTTCTGCTTATCCCACACCAGCTTGCCCCCTGGGCACCCCTTTCCATCTGCAGGGCCCTAGGTTCCCCAAACTCAGCCTGCTTCTGGGCTGAGGCTCTGGGGGAAGGGTGAGTGCAGGGCTGCAGGGCTTCCTCTGTTCCAAAGAGTAGGCTTCTTCTACCAAGCCCGCCCTTTTGTTTGTGAGGTCCTGGGCCAGTAAATGGCCTTGACCCAGTGCTGGGGGGATACATCCAGACCAGTAAGTGGGTCCCAGCCCAGCTGCCCAGGAGCCCCAAGAGGGGTCTACAGGTGCCCTCCAATCCCCTAGGCTTTCTGGCCACTCAGAGGGCCTCCCTGCGACTGGCTTTACTGCTTATCCCACCCCAGCTTGCCCCTGGGCTCCCCTTTCTATCTGCCCTAGGTTCCCCGAACTCAGCCTGCTTCTGGGCTGAGGCTCTTAGGGTAGGGTGAGTGCAGGGCTGCAGGGGTTCCCTCCTTCCACAGAGCAGAGTGGGCTTCTTCTACCAAGCCTACCCCTTTGTCTGTGAGGTCCTTGGCCAGCTAGTGGCCCTGATCCAGTGCCAGTGGATCCATCCGGACGGCAAGTGGCACATATTGAGTACCAGTTGATGCATCCAGAGTGATCAAGCCACCGGGACTCTCCTGACCACATTCGAAGGAAGAGATGGGCAGGCACCAATCCAAGAATTCCTCCAACAACCTGAAAAGCAATATGAAACACCAGAATCCAGCGAGTATGCAACAGGAAAACCTGAGCAACCTAATCCAGAAGAAATGGAAGAAATCGATTTTAAATGTAACATTATGAAAGTGATAGAGACCATTAAAGAAGAGGTGAAAAACTCCTTTAAAGAAAGGGACGAGAAGACTAACAAAAAGTTAGAAGAAATTAATAAATTCCTCAAAGATACCCTAGAACACCAAGAAAAAACAGTCAAACAGGTAATGGAACCAGTTTAAAACTTGAAAACTGAAATGGAGGCAATCAAGAAAACACAAACCGAGAGATGGTGGGATACCGAAAATCTGGATGAATGAACAGGAACTACAGAGACAAGCATAACCAACAGAATACAATAGATAGAAGAAAGACTCTCAGATGCTGAAGATACGATAGAGAAAATAAACTCATTAATCGAAGAAAACAACAAATCCAATAAATTCGTAACACAAAACATCCAGGAAATCTGGGACACCATAAAAAGACCAAACCTAAGAATAATAGGGGTAGAAGAAGGAGAAGACTTCCACCTCAAAGGCCCAGAAAATATTATTGAAGAAAACTTTACGAACCTAAAGAAGGATATCCCTATGAAGGTCCAAGAGGCTGGATCAAAAAAAAAAAATCCCCACGCC
Organism: Ondatra zibethicus; assembly: GCA_004026605.1. Lineage (NCBI taxonomy): Eukaryota > Metazoa > Chordata > Mammalia > Rodentia > Cricetidae > Ondatra > Ondatra zibethicus. Next base: position 13,322 of record PVIU01032087.1, read on the forward strand.
ATATAATAATCAAAACACAAAACTTACAGAATAAAGAAAGAATATAAAGAGCCGCAAAGGAAATAGGTCAAGTAACGTATAATGGTAAACCTATCAGAATTACACCTGACTTCTCTATGGAAACCATGAAAGCCAGAAGGTCTTGGATAGATGTGCTGCAGACACTAAGAGACCACGGATGCAAGCCCAGACTACTATACCCAGCAAAGCTTGCATTCACCATCAATGGAGAAAACAAGATATTCCAGGCTAAAAACAAATTTAAGCAATACATAGGCACAAGCCCAGCCTTACAGAAAGTACTAGAAGGTAAACCACAACTAAAGAAAGAAAACAACACCCATAATAACACAGACATCTAACAACTCTCTACCAGCACAACTCAAAGAAGGAAGACATACAAACCCTACCCCCAAATAGAAAATAACTGGAATTAACAACCACTGGTCATTAATAACACTTAATATCAATGGCCTCAATACACCTATAAAAAGGCACAGGTTAATAGAATGATTACAAAAACAGGATTCAACATTCTGCTGTTTACAAGAAACACACCTCAACCACAAAGACAGACATTATCTCAGAGTAAAGGGTTGGAAAAGGTTTTTCAATCAAACGGCCCTAAGAAA